>JANHJO010010791.1:143342-157248 GCA_032468235.1 Pseudoxyrhopus heterurus
TCTGGAACCAACTTCCCCCAGAGATTAGGACCATCCCCAGCCTGGTGACCTTCCGGAAGGCATTGAAGACCTGGTTAGGCTGGCAGGCTTGGGGTTGGTTGTACGGTCAGGAATGAATTGGAACAATGTATTTTAACTGTTTTTTAATCTTTTATATTATATGTTGTGTTGTGTGTTTTTACTGTTGTGAGCCGCCCGGAGTCCTTTGAGAGCGGGTGGCATACAAATTTAACCAAATAAATAAATAAATAAATAAATAAATAAATAAATAAATAAATAAATGTGGCCCCGTCCCTGCCTGGTTTAGCAAAGGGGGGAAAAAACCTGATACATCACATGATGCCACCGTGACAGCACGAGTTTGACACCCCTGCTCTACAGTGTAGTGAAAGTCTCATGAAATAAACCAATTTCTGACACACCTTTCCCAAATGAGGAATTTTACAGAGGTATGGAAATCATATCGCTCATATTTGCAAACAAGATATGACATCATGCAGCAATTCAAAGCACTGAGTTATCTACAAAGCTTCCCAATTTGAACCATTGTTTTTCCTTTGCCTCATGCAGTCACAGATTTGGTCTAAAATGGGGAGGGGGGGAAATGATGGCCCTTTTATGACTTGTGGACTTCAACTCCCAGCTGGCTCAGGAATTCTGGGAGTTGAAATCCACAAGTCATAAAGGAGCCATCGTCCCCCATTTCTAGTCTAAAATATACTACTTTGACTTCTTATTGGGATTCAGCCCAAATCAGATATATTCCCTCTTTGAGGACTGTAGCCTTTGTAAACAACCACATGTATAACCTTTCCTGCCAATGCTTTTAAATCACCCAGGATGGCTTACAAGCATTAAATAAAAGCAAATCAAATCAAGGTTGTATCAACAGCGTTAACATGAAAATATAACCCATATAAGGTGCTCTGTGAGTAATAAATTCTTAAAGTTTTTTTAAAAAAAATAATTCACTTCTGACTTATGGGATTTTTTATTGTGAGATTATGATTTTAAATAATGTCAGTTTTCTGTTTTCTGCACTATAGACATGAATCATAGTATTGAATTTCTAAGCTGTGGCATGACTCTCTGCTCTGTTTTAACACCGCTAACACCCTAATATAGTTGCTTTACAAAGTTCCGTGAAGAACCCAACTGATGAGTTCCTCAACCTTTGCAGCTATAACTCCTGGAACAGTTTGGATGGGATGAGGTCTTGGAGAAGGAAGTCTTGAAGAGGCAGACAAAATGTCAAGCCTTTCATAAGAAACCTTTGGATGCTTTGTACAGGTCTTACATTACAGATTTTCCATCATTTTTGCCTTGCTGCCAAATCTATATCTATAAAATAGAAGTGTGGGTGTGTTTGTGGGTATGTGCCGAATAGGCTCTTCCATGCCTGCACTGATCTGGCCCAAATTTGCCAGGCACATACCTTGCACTCCGGAGACGAGCATTGGGGGGGGGGGAACATGAATGCTGTTGGGGGTTCTTTGCCTCCCCAAAAGACTGCTGAACTCCACACCTGCATGGGTAGAGGCCTCTGCAGCTGCCAAGGCAGCAACGGCCAATCCCGCCAATCGAGGCAAGGCATGCAAATTGAGCCAAGAACATGGGAATTGTAGGCTGCAGCATTCTCTGCTTGCAGCATGTCACAGCAAGGCATAAATACCAGGCGAAGCCGGGTTATTGGCTAGTATATAGTAAGGAAAGGTTTCTATTTTTCAGCAGTAAAACCCCTTTCTCTTCCCAATTTTGGATAAGAAGAGAATTAGTATAAGACATCTTGCTGTCTGAAATGGACAAAATGGCACCTTTCTCTTTTACCCTGTACTCTAAAGCTTTTTATTTTCCAAAACTGCAAAAAAGAACTTAATAGAATGTTATAGTGAGAATTACACTCTTACCTTGTTTAGCAACTATGTTTGGTTTCAGCAAAATGGTTGCTAAGTGAACACGTGATTGAGAGAGAGAGAGATGCTGTGGCGATTACCGATTGCTACCATCTCATTCAGATAAACTTCCTTCCTAGAGTGTCCTGTGCCTGACTTGGTTCCTCCCCCCTGCCAATCCTTTTTTGCCTCCTCACAGGGCAAGACATTGTTTAAACTTCCCGAGTGCTTTTCTCCAACAGTGCAGTTGGTCCTTAAAAAGTGCTAACTTCAACTTAACAAGTTCACATCTGTGACCTTAATTAATTGATTAAAACCCTCTGGCTGGCTCTCGGCTGCTGCCTGAAACTGACCAGTCCTTAATCAGCTTTCCACTGAAGGCTTTTGTTGCAGGAAATTTGGTTGTGGAGTGCACATATTGGTCATTAAAAAATACGTTTGTATTACCATTGCATTTTAAATGGCTGATGAGTGGATGTGCCAATAAATCTTACTTAACATTGTGGGAGTGTAATGTCAACCCCCAAAAATATTTAAGATGCTATCACCGTGGCAAGGCAAGATGTCTTAATGGGGACAGAACTGTAAAATGGTGAAATGATTAAGGTTTCTTTCCTCTTCTTTGTGCTTGTCAAAGAGACACCAGAAGCTCCTTAATTAATTAACACACCTGGGAATAAGCACATCTGTTAGGCAAAGAAGTTTGGTTGTTGGTAGCTGTTGGATATTGCTGGGGTTTTGTTTGAACTGTCTGGATTGGAGAGGTAAATGCATTAAAGAACAGTTGCAGAAGGGAAGATACCCTGGACTTAACCCAGGAGATGCAAGCAGGATCAAAAAGAGGAAATCTGCAGAATGGACCGGCTGCTGCCATATTTCATGACTAATGAACAAATGTCACCATAGAGAGTTTGACCAAGGTGTGGGAGTTCCAAAAGCCTAGGCAGGAGATTTTCTTCTTCTTTCTGTTCTCCTCTCTGGGCTAAAGCCAAAGTTTTTTTTTTTTTTCAAAAGGCAACTGGACTTGGTTTTTGCTTGAAGTCATTTCGCTTCTCATCCAAGAAGCTTCTTCAGTTCTGAAACTTCATTCAGAGCTGAAAGAAGCTTCTTAGATGAGAAGTGAAACATCTTCAAGCAGAAACAAAGAAAGACCAATTGCCTTTTGAAAAAGCACCTTTGGGACAACCATGACCTGGATGACTGAGAATCTCCATAGACAGATCTCTAGGCTAAAAGCAAGCCTGAAGAAGTGAGAATCCTGAAGCTACATGCCACAGTGAGAAGACACCAAAGTTGTGATAAGGAACACCTGTGTGGATCAGAGAGGAATAGAATGAGACACTTAAGAGCCAATAAACAGCCACATAAAGTAATGCCTAAATAGAAATGCTACCTAGTTTCTTATGCTAAGGCTGTGTGTGTGTGTGTGTGTGTGAATGTATGTACAGGGAGTCCTCGAGTTATGTCCACAATTGAGCCCAAAATTTATCTTGCTAAGTGAAACATTTGTTAAGTGAGTTTGCCCCATTTTATGACTTTTCTTGCTACAGTTGTTAAATTAATGATTTTATTTGTTAAGTTAGTAAACATGGTTGTTAAGTGAATCTGGATTCCCCATTGACTTTTCTTGCCAGAAGTTCACAAAAGGGGATCACATGACACGGCAACAATCATAAATCTGAACCCGTTGCCAAGCACCTGAATTTTGATCACATGACCATGGGGACACTGCAAGGGTTGAAAAACAGTCATAAGTCATTTTTTTCTCCAGTTTTGTTATAACTCTGAATGGTCACTAAACAAAATGTAAGCTGAGGACTGCCTGTATGTACTTTTTTTTACTAGACAAGCACTAAAACCCACTGTAATTTAAAATAGAAGAATTCCTGCATCTGTGGAGAATTCTTGTCCCTTTTCCCACAGCCCAGCAATCATATATTAAAAACACTGTCATTGCACTCATATGACTCTCTCAGGGTCTGTTTTGTTCCCTGGTCAGAGTCCTGTTCCCCCCAGAAATCCCCAAATTCCCAATAACCACTGTTTGAAGCAATGACTGAATAAGGGTAAGGGTTTGTTTGTAATGCTTGTTGTTTTCTGTACAGGGGTGGGTGGGGGATGCACAACTATTCACAGAGTTACTGTGGAGAAAACTGAGAAGGAAGAACAAAATCCATTCAGCTTTGAGCTCCCGTTCAAAAGGCGAGATCAAATAAATAAATGAGAGGTTAATATTAGAGCAGTTATAATCTTGGATGCTCCTTAGAGTTGCTGGAACAGTGGTCACCAAACCTTCGGACCTCAGGGACAACTAAATTCACAATTTTAAATCTCGCAGACCACTAATATGAATTTTTTTAAAAAGATAAATAGTATTTAGTGCAATATAAAAAAATGCAAATAATTTTTCTGCGGACCACCAAAATTTTCTCGTGGTTGGTGACCACTGTGCTAGAACATGCCAACTACTTTCAAATCACCTGCATTGATACAAAGCTGCTAAAGTTCAGGGGTATTAAACTCACATCGTCACGTTGTCATCACCTGACATATTGTGACTTTTTCCCCCTTTGCTAAAATGGGGGTGGGCTTGGCCAGCGCATGACGCATCCGGCCCGTGGGCCATGTGTTTGACACCCCTGCATTAGCTGGTAGCAGATTCCAATTTAAAATCAAAGATGAAGTTTCCTTTGAATTATGTTTGATTCCTGAGGACTGCCTGGTTATGTCCGTGTAATTTTCTTGAAGACGAAGTGGTTTCTTGTTGAGTTTTTGGGGTGTGTGTGTTTGAACCTCCCTGTCTGGGCAGCAGGTCTGGAATTTGACTATGTTCTTACCTTTGATGACTAACCAGTTCCAAGCCTGCTTAGCTTTTCTAAGATCAGCTAAGGATGCCTAGGTTTTCCAACTTGCTCTTGCTGCAGTGTTTTCACTGAGCTGGGAAGGAGGGCTTTTTTTTTTAAGAGACTTGTTCCTTCACTTAAGATCAAGTGCTACCAATGTGAAACTTGGTTCTCTAATCACTCATGGTGCCATTGCCCACTTCAAGTTATTAACATAATTTCCTTCTGTGTTATATTTCGATCATGAATTTTACATTTCAGTTCAGGAAAAACTGATTTATGGTATTATTAAATAATGAGCACAGTAAACCCAACTCTTCTAGACATCAGAAGAGAAAAACTGTACAGCTATCCACTTCATTTGTCAAGGATAACTTGCTTGTTAGAGGATTCAGCCTTTTAATTAACCGGTTGCCAATTATAGTAGGAGCAGGAAATCCTATATCTGTACTTTGAAGTAGAAGTCTTGCAAGCTGTCCTGTTTAGCATTTGAGGACTTAACAGAAGAGATACAGCACTTTAATACATAAAATGTATGCATAACAGGAAGCAGCATAAAAATCGGATTGAGATATGTATGCATGTATATATACTGTATATTTAATATCCTGCCTTTATTATTTTTTTTAAATAAATAATTTGAGGCAAACATACCTAATACTCCTTCCTCCTCCCATTTTCCCCACAATAACCCTGTGAGGTCGCTTGGGCTGAGAGACTGTGACTGACCGAACGCCATCTAGGTCAGGGGTGTCAAACTCAATTTTATTGAGCGCCGCATCAGGGTTGTGTTTGGCCTTGGGTAGGGGGGCGGGGGGGCATGGCCATGGTGGGCATGGCCAGCTCAATGTCATTTGTTTGGGGGGCGCCTGTGGCGGCCCAAGCACATCTGCCAGCGAAAACGGGCTCCCGAGTTCTGTTTTTGGCTCTGAGGGCTTCCTGCAACTCTCTGCCAGTGAAAACAGAGCTCAGGAGGCCCACCCGTGGGCCGGTCCTTTGCTGTTTTCAGGATAGCCCTATGGGCCAGATCTAAGGATCCCATGGGACTCATCTGGCCCTTGGACCTTGAGTTTGACACCCCTGATCTAGATGGTCTCTCATATCTAAGTAGAACTAGAAACAGGTGGGATTCAGCCAGTTCGGACCGGTTCGGGCAAAACGGATGTTAATTTTACATCTGGTTCACAGAACCAGTAGTTGGAACAACTGGCTGGCCTTGGCCACTCCACCCTGCCCCTCCTAGAAGTCTCCACGTGGCCTGTTTTGGATGCCAGGTAAGTGCAGGGCCCATGCAGAGACTCTGGGAGGGTGAAAAACAAGCCTCCAGGAAGTTCCAGAAGTCCAGAAATGACCAGTTTCCGGCCTCTGGAGGACCTCTGGAGCCTAGGGGAGACTGTTTTCGCCTTCCCAGAGGCTTGAGGAAAACCTATGGAGCCTGGGAAGGGCAGAAAATGGGCCTCCTGGAAGTCCCAGAAGTCTGGAAACAGTCCCAATTCTGGCCTCCGGAGGGCCTCCGGAGCCCAGGGGAGGCTATTTTCGCCCACCTGGAGGCTCGAGGAAAGCTTCTGGAGCCCAGAGAGGGTGAAAACACCCCCCTCGCCATGGTGCAGAAGGCTGACGAGGCCATGCCCATCAGTTGCTGAAATTTTTGAATCCCACCCCTGACTAGAACACATGATCTCCTGGTTCCTAACCTGATGCTTTAACCACTAAATTAAACTGGAAATTTCTATATTATCTCTTCTACAATTGTTTTATACCTCCTGCTATATACTTTCAATCCCTGATTATTTTCGTCCAAGGTATACTACTATTTACATAAAGTTCCAGTGAAGGGTTAAATCTGTTTTGAAAACTAATCTTCTAAAAAAAAAAGATATTTTCTTCTCAAAGGGGTCCCACATGGAACTGCCACAGCTCCCAATACCCAAATCAAACTTCCATTTCACTTTGGCAGGCAAAATGAATGTTGTTATTTAACTTGCTCAAAACAAGGTTGCAATAAACTTCCTTTTTTTGATTAAAAATAGTTATTCAATTCATGTAAGTTATTGGAAAGTTGACAGCTTTCATTTCATCCATAGGAGGATTGATAAAATGTGTTTTATCTAAGCTATGAAATGTATCTGAAAATCAATAGGTTAGATTCATACAACTAATATAAAAATGTAAAAAGTATGGTTTGCTCTCAGTGAGCAATGAGTTATAATACAAAATGGGTTTGGAACACAACTGCATTTTTTTTTGCTTGCTGTCAAACTAGTCTATTCATTATATGACAATAACCAATCCATTTCATGGATTGAAGTAATCATAATTGTTTAATCTTCAGTAATTGAAGGTAATCTTTTTTCTTTTCTCTCTTTCCCCCCCCTCTTTCTTTTGGATCTCCTTGAATTTGGGATAATTCAAGATGAAAGCCTTGAATTCACCTACAGTTGAATGAGCTCTTCAATTATACATTTTATTCACACATGCTCTCAATATAATTGTGAGAAATTGGTCTATTCCGTGTAAGCTTCCTTTTCATCGCATACAACATATTGTTAGAGTTCCTACAGTCAGGAACTCATTATTGGTGATAGAATCTCCCTCACTTTCTGTATGCTAATGCTGTATTCAGGCAACTCATCCAACAATGAGAGAACTGTTACTCGACACTGTTGTTTTCTTGTTACATTTAACATACAATAACAGAGTTGGAACTATGAAACTCAAATACTTTGGCCACCTCATGAGAAGGAAGGACTCAATGGAGAAGAGCCTAATGCTGGGAGCGATTGAGGGCAAAAGAAGAATGGGATGACAGAGAATGAGGTGGCTGGATGGAGTCACTGAAGCAGTCAGTGTGAGCTTAAATGGACTCTGAGGGATGGTAGAGGACAGGAAGGCCTGGAGGAACCTTGTCCATGGAGTCGCGATGGGTCGGACATGACTTCGCAACTAACAACAACAACAGAGGTCTTGTTGGAGGTCTTCTAGTCCAACCACTTGCTCAAGCAGGAGACCCTATACCATTTCAGACAAATGGTTTTCCAATCTCTTCTTAAAACCTTCCAGTGTTGGAGCATTCACAACTTCTGGAGGCAAGCTGTTCCACTGATTAAGTGTTCTCACCATTAAAACATTTCTCCTTAGTTCTAGATTGCTTCTCTCCTTGGTTAGTTTCCATCCATTGTTTCTTGTCTTGCCTTCCGGTGCTTTGAAAAATGTAACAATTAACAGGAAAATACCGAGCATGGGAAGGGTCACACTGGATCAGACCCTAGTGGTCAGAATTCTTGGTATAGTTATGGGAAGCCCATGCAGTTGAAAGCAATAATAATTTCCGGTTTGTGACATATAAACTAGAATACAGAGACGTCCTGTAGCTTTTGTTATAATCCATCAATAACCCTTTTTCCACGAACTGATTGATCAGTTCAGGCATGTCAAATAGATGAGTATCTCTATATATTATCAGGGCCAATTTCCTCATTTAACTTTTCATAACCATGAAATGGTTTTGGAGTGCATCGATGTGTATTGATCTGATTGCAGGAATTGATGTTTTTGGAAGTGAACGATAGAAGCAGTAAAGAGAACCCTAAACAGGGACCAGTTCCATTTATACATCCCAAAGCTCAGTTTCGAAATATCGCAAAACTATCTTTGTCATCTTTTTTACAAGCTATGCAAAAAAGTGACTTCTTCGCTTTCAGTTTCAAGCGAGAGTACTTGGTGCCTCCCAAAAATATTTTCAGCAGCAAAAAGGTCCCTTTAAAAAGCATCATAATAAAAAGGAAATTCAGATATTATTAGCAAAGTTGCTTAAAGGGGCTTGCAGGCATCTAAATAAGAAATATGTCTCCATCTGGGCACTACAAAAAAAAATCACCATAAATATAAATGCAGTAGCCATTTGGTTCTGTCTGCTAAGGAAATTAGCCTGGAGGAAAACAATATAATAATAACTGGAAAGGTTGCAGTGACCTATAAATGTTCTCATGCTTTTCATAAATATTAATATATCTTTATAGGAATTTTTCAAATATTAGAACACTGATATCGTATCGCCCTTAGTCCTTCTTTTCATACCCACTTCCTGTAACTGTTCTTTGTATGTTTTAGTCTGTGCCCCACTAATCTTGTAACTCTTCTATGCACTCTTTGCAGAGTCTCACAATCCTTTTTTTTATTATTATATTTTGGTAATCAGTAGAACAACTAGTTCTAGTTTTAGTACCACGTTACAAAGAAGGAAACTTGTAATGTTAATACATACTATATATTCTTTAGATCTTTATTCTTATCAGCTGATCTCTATTATTCAGTTCTGGTTTTATTAATATAATATAGCTTTTGGGAAGAAACATACAAATTAGTAACCCAGCACTGGAAGCCAAAATGGAGAAGATTTCCACCGCCAATATATATTTTCCCTTTGCACTCAAGTATGTGGGAACAAAAGTTAGCCAAACAGAGCAAAACATCAGCATACTGAAGGTGATAAACTTGGCTTCGTTAAATGTATCTGGCAAATTTCTGGCAAAGAAAGCTACAGTGAAGCTCAGGAGTGCCAAAAAACTCATAAAGCTGAGGACACAGTAAAACATGACCATTGAGCCTTCATTACATTCTAGTAGAATTTCCTCAGCTAAAGAATGCATATCAAAATCTGGGAATGGGGGAGTGATTATCAACCACATGGAACAAATAATGAACTGGACAAAGGAGCATAAAAAAACAATGGAAGTAGCCAGGGTTTTTTTCATATACTTCCTCATTTGGGAATCAGGCTTAGTGGCCTTAAAAGCTAGAACTACAATGATGGTTTTGGCCAAGACACAAGATACAGCAAATGTAAAGATGATGCCAAAGGCACTTTGTCGAAAAAGACATGTCAACTTTCTGGGTTGGCCAATGAACAGTAAAGCACAAAGGAACGAGAGCATGAGAGAAATAAGGAGAGCATAAGTGAGATTCCTGTTATTGGCTTTGACAATGGGAGTGCCTTGATGTTTAATGAATATCACAAGCATCAATGTTGTAATTAAAAAAAGGCAGAGCGCAAGAATGGTCAAACCAAATCCTAAAGGTTCTCTGTAAGAGAGATAAGTGATTTTTTTCAGAAGACATCCATCTTTAGCAGGATTTGGAAATTGTCCTTCTAGGCACTGAACACAGTCATCCATGTCTGGAAGAGAAAATATATATGAATAATGTAATTCATTTCAAACATCATTCTGTAATGACACAACACTGAAGAGGATTAATTGGATTAAAAGTTTAAAGGAACACATAGAATCTTCTTTAGTCAACTTTAATACAAACGTTATCTAATAATCCCGATCTTACACTATCCATGAAAAATGGTGAATAAATTTATTATGAATATTATACCTTTTTCAACAGTAGAGGCTGCATGTCTTTCCATTTTGTGAAGGACCAACTACTGGCTCCATTAGTTGAATGGAAACAATCTTTACAAGCTATTGGATTCCTTTGTTACCAACAGTTACTTCCACCCAGTATGGCCAAGAAAGCTTTCTTTGTCTCTGATTTAATTCTTTATTGCTCTGGCAATTGATTGTTGAAAAGAGATCTCAGTCACTTTCATCTGACAGAATAAAGGGAGGAGCGTAATGTGCATACTGGATGGGCCAAATGGTTTGGTTCTGGGTAGAAAAAGTGATCTTGCAGAATCAGGCCTTCAGAAAGAGATAAATATTCCAAATATAATGTTTAAGGAGAAATACTTAATGTTTTGACTTACTTCTCCTTCTGTTCCTGCTCTTTTACAAACCTGAAGTAATCTTAAACTCATATTACAAAACACATACAGCTGTTAAATATGATGCTAATGAATTACATATATCATTGTAAATGCAAAGGAAGAGTGGTGCGGTAGCCGAGTGTGGAGCTCTAGCCTCACAATCAGGAGGCTGTGAGTTCAATCTTAGGTAGAGGCAGATATTTCTCTCTCTAGGCACAATGAGACTAGATCTGCTAAAAAAACCTCCACATTGGCAACAGGAATGGCATCCGGCCAGCTCCATTAGTTGTCCAGATACCCATAATCCCCATAAGGATCATAAGGGATTATGGGTCATTAAAAGAAGATGATTGTAAATGCAAAGAATTTGCCTATGTCAAATATCAAAACATATGAACATTCTAGGTTTGCTTTTTTCCTCACCCTTCTGGGTTGAAATTTTTCCTTCTGGACATGGAAGGCAATCATAACAGCAAAAGGGCTTTCCCTCTTTCTTCCTCTTATAAAATCCTTGATGGCAGTTATCGGTACACACTGAAATAGGTTGTATCTTAATGTAAAAGAAAGAATATCAAGTTATTATATCAATAAATATGTCTAGAGAGTTTGAAACAAAATTGTTTCAGAATAATTTGATCTGCTTGGCCAAACTCTTAAGGTATGCTCTTTAATTATTGTGTTTTCAGAGTTACTGAAATAATAACATTTAATTGAGATAACTATGAAAGAATAACTCTCTGTTTCAAAGGTTTTCTTGATGTTTCTGTGCTTACCCTAAAAGCAAAGTCTCTTTAATCTTTTGTACTTTAATAGTTTTTTCTTAGTGTTGCTTGCCTGTATAAATAGCTTACATTGTGATTGTAATCGTTTACATGTAATTGACATACCTCCTCTAATTATCTTAAAGACTTTACATTTAGCTTTTCTTATGGATCTTGGGTGTGGATTTTTTTTAAACTAGTTGGCATGCATTTTTTGGGGCAGATCTCATTAACCAAAGACAAAAATACTCATGCATAGAATTGAATCAATGAAATAATATAATTTAAAATGTAGAAATCATAATGCACCTAATATAAAGAAAAAAGGAAAGAGGACTGGTAAATTATATTGATATGATATGTGATATCATACAGCAGGACACTGTCTGATATCACATATGTGAAATGTTGCCTTGGGAGCTTTAGAGCACATTGTGCAAAACATTATTTATTTTCAGTCCATTAAGGCGAAGAGGCAAAATTGTTTGGAAGGCAACACTTGCTCCTTTGCAATGTGATATTTAGGATGACACCAATGATTTCCTTTGCCAAACATCAGATCTGGCTTTTTACAAACTTTGTTACAACATCTGTATTAGTCTTGCAAGGTAGTCCAGACAGGAAGAAAGCCCAGATGAACCAAGTCTGAAAGTACATTTCTCTCTTTACTTGCTAAAAAATAAGGGAGAGTCCCTTCTGATGGTTTTTTTTTTTTTGCCATATCCTTTTGCTTCTGTGGGCTAAGCTGCCTCTTATCTGACTATTCCTTTGGCTGTGGCTCTTAACATTGTCTCCCAAGGTCATTCCAACATACCATTACATCTGAAAATACTGAAATGGATACATCCTTACATGATTGAATGTATTAGGCCATACAATGCTATTGTCATTAATGGAGAATATACTCTTTGAAGAAGCATATGGGTCAATCTTTCCAACTTTTGCTTTCAAGAAAGACTGATTTGGGAATGTTATCCAGTTGATAATATCAAATCCAGCTATTCTTTCTCCACTTTGGTCAAAAGAAATTTTCTCTCCAGCACTGTTGTTGAATGATACTTTTCGTAGAAAGTGATGAAGCTAAGATCAAATTGGGGGGAACATTTTAAAACACAAAGGGATCAACAGGGAGATATATTCTATTGAATATTTTAGTATCGTAATTTTGAAAGAGCAATACAGAATTGCTAATTTATCTGTCAGGCAAAAGAAATTAGAAGCCAAGGTTGTTCAAATGAGTACAAGTTTATCCCATGCTATCTTTCTACAAGAATCTGATCTACTAAGGTCAAGACAAAATGGTGGTAGACAACAGTCAGTGGAATTGAAGGAGGACTGGACTGAGATCTTTTATGGACATGAAGGATTCCAAACTGATGATGTGCTTGACTCTTGCCTTGGACTCAGCCTGGTCATCTTCTACAATGTTCTATTTATATTAGAGCAATGTATCTCAACCTCAGCAACTCAAATGTGTAGACTCCAACTAACTGGAGAATTCTGTGATTTGAAGCCTATGCATCCTAAAGTTGATATGGTTGAAAAATACTGGACTAGACGTCTAGAATTGACAAAAGTAAGATTTTCTTCTAATGGAAAAAATACACATATGGGTCAATCTTTCCAACTTGAAATGAATTGCAACAGTGCAATTCATTCAATGAAAAATGAATTGCAACATTGTGGAAATTAGTAGACCTGAAACAAACAACCCCAGCATTTAATTTATTCTAGGAACATCCATTAGAATATCTCTTGAGATCAAACCAGCATTGATCTCCATCTTGTTATTTGAGTGAGTGACTAAATATCAGAGATGGAATTAGGGATTCTCAAATTGATACAAAGTTTGGAGCAGAATGGATTTGCCCATCCAAAGTCAACAGAGGGAACTATATTGTTCTCAATCCTGTTTGAAAGGACATACATTATAATCCAGTTAATTCTCATTGCAGAGCCCTGTAATTACAATCTGTTAGTAATTTCCAAAATGCTGTACTTTCTGTCATCATTTTGAAATGTAAGGATGACATTCAAACACAATTCTCCATTTTCAAATGTCACATTGTATTTATGACAATCTACTCAGACAAAGCCCTGCTCATTGTAAGGGGAATTTTCACAGATTAGTGGAAGAAATCACACTGATCACTACACCCCTTTTCTGTAGGGAAAGGAAGCCTTACAGTACTTCTTCCTCAGTTTTCCTTTGATATCCAAGGCGTGGGGATGCTCAGCAGCTAAGGATAAGCAGACCTAATATGGAAATATTTCATAGCAAGATCTTTTTGTTGAAATAAGAGACACTGAAAACCAACCAGCAGTTTTCATTAAGCTAACTGGATAGCCAGTTTCTTGGAGAGGAAAGTTTTCCAAAGTGAGAAGTTTTTCCAGGACCCAGGAACTGGTTTCTCCGTAGCAATCTTTATTCATACAAGCAAAGAATTACTAGTTACATAGTTTCTAGACATAATTCAATTCATTACAAAGCTGCTCAGATGAGGAGAGGAATTACAGGTTATCATAATACAGGCAGTTATTCAAGCAGTAACATTTTCTGATACATTCTCAGGAAGCGGGTGAGATCCATGGAGAAAGTATCTTTTCAAGGTTTTAGTATACTGGGAATGGAAGGGAATGAACTAATTGCCTAGC
>JANHJO010010791.1:157348-167983 GCA_032468235.1 Pseudoxyrhopus heterurus
GTCTGTGCAAGTTATTTTCACATGAAGACAGTGAGAACACAAAAGGACACTGCAAAGCTGCTGACCAGGAGGTGTTTGCTTGAGGAGATTGTACATACAGCTGCTGCAGTTTATGTAACCCTAGTGGTTTGTTTAGTTCAATAAAGCTTTTGCATGAATGCCAGCTAAATACGAATATGTATAGAAGAATCTATGGAAGTGGGTAGTGTAAGCATCTTTTTAAAAGCCCTGAGTAAATTATATGGCTCTTCCTTCACAATTATGGGAATTATTAATAAAATGAATTAGTTTAAACCTCCCCATTTCCAACAGAGACCTGTGCTTGGAGACCTTAAATGCTAATCCCATGTAGAAGTACAATTTTCAATAGGTTAAGTCTGCAAAAGATGGAAATCATAGATCACGGCCAACATAGAAGCTTTCCCCCAGTTTAGTTCCTTCCACATGCAGTTATATAACATGGATCAAAGTATTCCTGGGTAGCATGGCTATCTTGAGATTGACAGTTCTGACTCATGAAAATACCAGGTTAGAAGAAGCTGATATGAAGAACTTTGGTATAATATAAACTGATATGAAAAACTTTGCATCTCATGAGTCTGGAACTTTGGAAGGTCTCCAGACTCATGAGATGCAAAATAAGTTTAGAAATGCATATTCTAGCCAGAGGAAGAATCACACAATTACAAGAGAGATCATAATGCTCCAGGGAGAGATCTGTATCACATTTGTTTGTCACTTTAAAATGATGTTAAAACACCAGCATTCTGATAGTCTCTGGGGAAATTCCTTTGAAGAACGGAACCAGTTTAAAAAACATGGAGGCAGGCAGGCTGTATAAATATATCTGAATGGGCAACCTGCCTCATTTCTGGGGGAAAAGAAAGGGATCTCTGTTTCCCTCTTTGAAATAAAATAATATCTGACAAACAGTCCTGGCTATCTTGATCTCAAAATATTTGCAGCTGCTTTGGTTTTTAAGCCACCTCTTCCCTCCTTCCCTCTTCCTATCCAACATATGTTTTCTCTTATTTTTCCCCTAATTCACTTATGCTTGTCAGATTTTTTTTCTTCCCCTGTCTATCCTTTTTTTTTTTTTGTCTAGAAGCTTTAGCCCATCCTGCACAATCTTTTTGGGCATCTCCCATTCACTCACATCTTTCCCCCTTGTCTGTATTTTTAATTCAATATTTTCAAATAACTGACAGCTTTAATCTCTAGAGCAGCGGTGTCAAACTCGCGGCCCACAGGCCGGATGTGTCACGTGCTGGCCCCGCCCCCGCCCAATTTAGCGAAGGAGGGAAAAGTCCCGATATGTCACGTGATGCCGCCGTGATGACGTGAGTTTGACACCCCTGCTCTAGAGGCTTCTGCATAAACCATTTTGCATACACCTTGAAGCAAGGACAAGTGTCCATTCAAACTTTCTCCAGGGTGTTGTTTCTACATTTTGTATTAGCATTCTTCAGACCTAGTTTGGCTTCTGCAGCATAAATAATAATAGACTTTAACATGCACAGTTTTTTTTTTTTGACTAAGAGGTTAAATATTAAAATAGACAGGGTAAGCCATATTTGTATGTAATTCAATTAAAAACAAGCCAGGCAGATTTTTAAATGCTTTGGGGTGTGTTGTGTGCTGCCTTTGAATTAATAGCCTTCTGTAGCTATAAAGGAGATTTATTTTTATTTTTTGCATCTGAGCTACCTTCTCTCTATTGGTGTCCTCACAGTTTTAACACACACACACACACACACAACACATACAATATGCACATGCCTAGAGAAAATTATATATGCCTTTGTGTCAAAAAAGAAAAAAAAAATGACAGTATTTCACAGATGTAAAACCCGAAAAGAAGGGGATTTGGGAAGTCATATTTGCTGACTCATATTTTAGGGGTTCATGGATGCCTGAGCCAATATATTTAGTTCTGAAGTCAGAGTCCTTGAGGAGGCATGATGCTGAATTCTATATGAAGCATAAAAAGATGATGTCAGTTTACAGATGGCGGGGACCGTTGAAGATAAATGATCAGCAAGGAGGAAGGAAATGCGCAGGAATGCCACATAAATACTAAACTGCAGTCCCAAAATGGCACAGGATCCCCCTTAAAAATCACAGATAGGATGCTTTTACAATGGATTAAGCTATGATGGGGCACTACTTCCCATTTATGGTTTGGACAGCTCGTTTGGTCAATCCACACCCTGAGCGGCATGAGAAACGCAGATACTGAAATGACTCGAGCTGTCTTCCTTTCCTGCTTTAGCTTGGCTGCAGCTGCTTGTCAGCCAATACAGGCACCAGATGAAGTCTTTGTGCATTTGAGAAAAGGGCTCAATTGAAGAAAAAAAAAAAAGCACTTGGGCTCCCAGGAAGATGCTGTGCAGATGTCCCATCCTGGCAGGACACCCTGGCCACGCACGCCAAGGGCAGAGGGAGAGGGCAAGCTCTCTCTGATGACAGATGTCAAATTGTCCTTGCCTGGAACAGATATTGCTGCTGTTGTGGCAGGAAACCATTACAAAATTGAAACCCTGGAAAAGAAGAGCACGAAGCTCTCTGCTTGAGACTGCAGCAAGTTGCTTGTGCCAATGGAGCCTCCCGTTGCTCATCGCTCCTTCCTGCTAAATTTTCTTGGAAACCCATAAAAGAGTCCCAAACCCAATTAGGCAAGCGGTAGTAGTAGTAGCAGAGGCCAGATAATCCAAAGGTATCTTAATGTCGTAAGGCCAGAGGAAAGAAAAGCTTTTCATAGGAGCAAAGCTCTTGCTACCAACTGCTCTGAACAGCCTGATAGTGGAGTCTGCCTTTTCCAAATCTCATGCCCATAATTAATGATGTCCTTTCTGTCCCACATCACCTTAAGTGCTGCTGCCACCTGGCTATTCGCTCATTTCTCTAATGAACGTGCCCATACAGGGAGAGCTCTGCTGTCATCACCTTGATAGGAGGCAACTGACCATGGCATTAATTAGAAACTGTCTCTTTGCTCTGTGCCATATTACGTGTTCGTTTAGGGTAGAAATGTTGCCCTTTATGCAGTTTTTTTTGGTTGAACTCAAGTTAGTTTTTGTTCTTGTCTTGCTTTTTTTGTATCACCGTGGATGGGATCCACTTTGAAATTTACCCTGTGAAAACTACATATTATATATAGATGGTCTATAACTCTTCCTTTAAAAAAAAATAAGGAAAAACGAACTTTAGTAATTAAGCTTCCCTTCAGTAGCTTTCCAGAGGACTGAGCCCAAAATCATATAAGCAATTAGAGATGATCACTGTGCTGTAACATTACACTAAACCATGCAATAGCCTTTTTTTCTCGCTCAGCATGATCTGTGAACAGCATCACAAAATAAACTTTAATTTGTTTTAAGATAGTAAACATTTGTTTTAAACTCGATTTGCTGCTGGCTTATTAACTACAGTGGTGGCTTAGCAAAATGTGTGAACAGGATTACATATGTGGCTTATTTCTGATTTAATTTTATGCTACTTACAAGCTTCAGAGGTGCTAAAAAAGGAAAGAAAAATGAACTGGGAATTGGCCCAACAACCAACGATTGCTTTTCTGGTTTGTTTCTGACATGTTTGACAAAACAGCTTTTAAAGAAACTTATGCCAAGGAGGATTGCATATATGAAGCATGGTGGGCTTGTCTTTATGATCAAATTTCCCTGAACTGGGAAATGGAATACTTTTTAACACAATGCATGGAAAGATGCAATTAAATAAAGTCTTGCATTGCTATTATTTTACAGTATACCGTTTTTGAATAATCAAGCATATTTGTTACTTTCCTAGTAGACTTTCCTAAGCTTGACTATCCAGATGTATTGGTCATTTCTGGCTGGGGAATCATGGCAGCTGAAATCTGAAATATCTGCAGATAATAGTTCACTATTATAGCAATAGCAATAGCACTATATTTATATACTGCCTATCAGGGCTTGCAACCTTTACAATGTCAGCATATTGCCCCCAACAATCTGGCTTCTCATTTTACTGACCTCAGAAGGATGGAAGGCTGAGTCAACCTTGGAGCTGGTGATAAGTCTTGAGTCTTTCCTAAAACCTAGAAGGGTTGGCACTGACCAAAGGGAGTTTCAAACTATTGAAAAAAAACCATTTCTAGCCTTCTCATATGAAAAACTCATAAGGAGGAAGTGGACCATATTCAATCTGGTTGGATGGGCAGCTGAATACAGGAGAAAACTCCTTTAGATAATCATGGAAGTTATCTTTAAAGATGACAACCAGCATCTTGAATTGCACTGGAAGCCAAGTAACAACCAGCTCCCAAAGCAACAAGGTCACTAATCATAATAAAAAGTATACCATTTGCTTCAGTTCCAGAACAAATACATACATCAATCATCCATGAAATTGTTTTTATTGTAAGTGTTTACTTTGAAAATTGGCTACCTGCCCTGAGTGTAAGTCACATTTGAAAAGCGGAAAGAAACAATGAGGCCAATAAATGACATGTGCAATTGCCACCCATTGTTTAAAAGGAGATGGTTTCCATCACATTGTTCCTGATGGTGAGGAGTAAGAAGACTTTTTAGAATTCTTCTTAGTGCTAATATCGTTATCTCTGTAGCATCCTTTCCCTGTATCATTCCCATAGAATCTGCCTGGTCAGTTCAATTCGGAAGAGTTAGCGCACTCCAGGTTTCTTTCATTAAAAATGCCATCTATCAGGACCCAGGAAGTGTGCCCTTCCATCACAATGTCTGGCCCCAAGAATGAGCCTCCCCCTCCCCCCGAGATCTGAATGTCTCCCACCCAGAGGTGGTATTCAGCCAGTTCTGACAGGTTCGGGAGAACCGGTAGTGATAATTTTGATTGGATCAGAGAACCAGCAAATACTACCTCTGATTGGCCGACTGCATAGCCACGCCCACCAAGCCACGCCCACAGAACCGGTAGTAAAAAAAATTGAATCCTACCACTACTCCCACCCTGTTGATAGTTTGAAGGGCCTTAAAATCTGCTTCTTTGCTCAGGCTTTTGGCAAAGTTGGCTGAAGACTCTGGGAGTTGTTTTCCTTTGTTGCAACTTGCTTTGTCATCCTGCCAGCCTTACCTTTCCTTGGTCTCTTGTAGCTTTTGCTTTTTAGTTTCTAAATAATGTCTAAATTGCCCAGCGTTATTGGGAATTGGGCAGCATATAAACTTAATAATTCTTCATCTTCATTATCATTGTCCACAGAGATAACGATAGGGTGGGGTGCGATTTTGCTAAGAATGTATTGCTTTCCAAATATCAGTGCAATTGTTCACCCCTTATAGGAAGGAACGAGCGGCAACATGAAGACAGAAGAGATTTGCTATTTAATAGTTTGAAATTTAGGCTATGTTAAATCAGTTGCTGTCCAAGGTGCTTTTCTGTTCTGTTGGCTTTGGGGCAGTTTTTTTCCATTTATTTTCAGATGGCAAATTTCATACCAGTCTTATCATAAAAAAACTTATTGCAAATGGCAGTTTCCAGAGCTTGTGTAATTATGGGGTTGCAACAAAATGCAGTATGTTTGGGAAGGAAGGTGGTGCAGTAATCTTGTTGTCAAAAACCTCTCCACACCAAATTGTCTTTTAGGATATTTTCACAACACAGCATGCATTGGAATGGCTGTAACTAATTTGAATAAATCAATAAAACTCAAATGTTTAGATTGTCTACAACAGGGGTCCCCAACGCCCGGGCCACAGGCCATTACCAGGCCTCGAACCATTTGGAACTGGGCTGCGGAAGTGTGCACCTCCACTTGTGAGCAGCATAGTGCACACACACTCTATTTGCACAAGCAGCGAGTGCGTGTTCCTGCTGTGTGCACAAATGGAGCTGCGCAGGTGTGCTTACCCGCCACACATGTGGAACCATCCCCTGTCCCCTCCCCACCAGTCTGCAAAGCTGGAAAGGTTGGGGAACTTTGGTCTACAAGGAATAACAAACCTTTCAAATTTGCTCTTCTCCCTTCCTTTTTTTTTTAAAGGTGAAATTTTCTTTATCATGTGTACAAAGAACATTACATATTACAAACAATTCTATTCTAATCTATAGATTAAAAAAGGATGTGGGTGTGTATGTTCCATATACACTTTTCAACGGCTTGACCAATTTCAACCAAACTTGGTACACAGATAACTTACCCTCCAGGAACAAACACTGTGGGGGTAAGGCAGCCCTAGCATCCCTCAGGCCATCTATGTCCCCTAAAAATAGTGCTGAGCTGATTACTGCACAAGCGGGCTCCCTCTGACGTGCGACATTGCGCGAGAGACTAGCGTCAGGCCCATAGAGCTACAGGCCCATAGAGCTACTCACTTGCAATGCTGCACAACAGACCAGCATCAGGCCCATAGAGCTTTGGGCCCTACATCATCTAAATACAGCATTCCGGTAAATAAATACATGGGCAAAGCCGGGTTATCGGCTAGTTAAATATAAGCTGTAACAACAAAATAGAATTCCAAAACATGGAAAGGGTGAATGAGTTGGTTTCTCTTTCTTGCACATTCCTTTTTTTCTTTTTGTTAACAATATACTCCTCATTTCTTGATGAAGAAATGTACAGAAAATTCTTGTTTAAGCAATGAACTTGATGAAATTCTCAGCAGAATTTAACAGGATGGAAGTAAAATCCCTTCCTTCAATCCTCTGTGGAGTTTTGATGAATGGAGTGAGATTGTGTGTGGCATTTTATTCTTCAGGGCAAGGAGTAATTTATCTTGAGGCAGCACTGAAATTTTTTCTCCCCTGAATCACATATATGCACAGAGAGATACGAGAGACATCTACCATTCTTAATCCTGATTCATACATGTATATGCGCAGGAATATTCATCATGCTGTATCCTTTTGGATTAAGCAAACACTATGAAAACTGCAGGAAGAAAATAAGAAACGGTGAGCCAAATTAAAGTAATAAAATTAAAAAGAGAGAGAGAGATAGCTAAATTTAGTTTATACCAACAATGTATCTCTGTATAGCTTTTCTTATGCTTGCAAACCATTCTTGCTTCACAGATATTGACCTACTTCATATCCTGACTTTTGTTTTTTTACATTTCTCACCTCTCTTTTTGAAGATTTCATAAACTCTAGACAGTTATGACTTTCTCAGTCTTCTCCTTCCTCTTTTGCACCTTTCACTCTTCCTTCGTACATTTATGAGCTTCAATTGCTCTCTGATCAAACACCTCAATGCACTTCTATTATGAATCACTTTTTATTTCAGTTTATCTTCATTCAGTAACCTTTCATTCTTGATCCTATTTTTTTAACCTGACATAACTGACTCTCAATTCCATACAATTCCAAAGCAAAAGCATGCGTTTATTACAAAGCCACGCTCACTCTCACAACAGACCACTTACTCTCCATTAGTAGATTCTACCCACATTTGCAAACCTTCAAATTTCTGCATCCGTTTCTCCATCTTTAGCAGGTATTCCATGAAGATTGTTAAACTTCATGATTATTTTTCCCCTTTCTGCATAATTTGAAGTAGTTCACGAATGAAAGCAAATATACATCTCCCAGGATAATATTAATAGCCGGCCATCAACACCACAGTCAACAACTAAAAAGCCACGCACAACCAGGCACCGCATTAATACTACAGATAGAATAGCCCAAAGCACACACTCTCTAGAGAGAAGTTCCCTGAGGGTGGGCTTCAGCACGAGTCCAAAAGCTTGGAAGACTAAACCTCTGGTCCAAGTGACCAACCCAGATTGGATCCTGAAGTAGTTCACTCTATTTTCACTATCAATTTGAGCAATGTTTACTTCCTGAAAATGGGATGTCTAATCTTTATTGCATCATAAAATCGATCTAACATTCATTGCAGATCATTTGGATTCTCAGCCAACATGAGATCATCCGCATAAAGATGCATGCATACATTCATACCCCAAATTGGCATCTTTCTTATCTTGCCACAAGCATAAATACATTTAATACATTAAACATCTAAAGGGAATATCATACACTTTTGCACCTGAGCCCTTCAGTTAGAATATGCTAGAAACTGAGAAAATTCAGGAATACATCAGGAAACATTTATTACAGCAATTCATTTATTTCTAAAAAAAAAAAAAGTGTAACAAGAAACATTGAATAAGATTACTTTTATTTTGGGAATGTTGGTGCAGCTATTTAAGCATTATGTTCCATGATATACAGTATATTTACAATAATTGTTTCACCATTGCTCATTTTTCTAACTTTAGTTGCCTTTTGGTTCACTTCTATAGTTATATCTATTCCTCCCACCCCACCAAAAAATGTGTTTACTAAACTACACACTTTCTGCATGCCTAGTGCACATATTTTTTGTTTGTTTTATGACTAAATTGTATTGAAAAATGTATAAACACACAATGGACTCCTGTATTGGTTTACAAATCCAATATATTTGTATTAAAATGATAATATTTTATGATTTATCCACAAACAATGTGGACACATTTTAAAGTGTATTTGCAAAGAATGTGCAAAGAAAAATAAAAGAATGCTGGCTTAAGAAAGCTCTACACAGGGGTATCAAGCTCACGGCCCGCGGGCCAGATGCATCACGCACTGGCCACGCCCACTCCCGGTTTAGCAAAGGGGAAAAAAGTCATGATATGTCACATGATGACAATGTGATGTCGTGAGTTTGACATCCGTGCTCTACAAGAAACAACAGAACCATGTTGAATACTTCTTTGGGGCAAATCTAAAAGGAGGAAGGAAAAAAATGGAAGAAAAAATATTGTTTGTATAGAAAGTGAATGAAGTAATTGACAGAAGTCATAATTCTTCCACTTTTTGGCCAATAATTCAGTACTATGAACGGGTATGATAAATACCTCTGGTATTTTGCTTTTCAACTAGGACTTCTTGTGTAGGTAAGTGCCCATTTAAATAGAGCACTCAGAGTGCAAGTGTACATGACAATGCTGAGCTATAACTTAAAAGCTATCTGCAAATTGAAAAAGTCGGTATATCAAATCTACAGGTTTGGAAGAAATATTCTGGAATGCCAAAAGCATAGAACAATAGCTAATGTTCTATTAAAAGTATTTCTAAGCCTTTGAAATGCAAACAATACATAAAAGGACTTTTACTGAACACTATCATTGCTTGGCTTGGAGGAACGTTGTCCATGGGGTCACGATGGGTCGGCAACTAACAACAAAATCTTTGCTTGATAATAGGCATCCCAGTTAAATAACTAAGAAAGCACATTTCAAATAAAAAAGTTTTGAAGATTTGCTGTGGTTTATTTTGTTTTATGCCAAAGAGCCCCCATCTCAGTCTCTGAGGGCAGTGGAGGAGAAACATTTCAGAATGTTGCATTTTTTTTTATTTAATTCACTTCTAGAAATTTTTTTTGTATACCCCTCTTTTAATATAACTCAAAGTGGCAAGATCCAGAATAACAGAATGTTGGAATGTTGGAAGGGACCTTGGAGGTCTTCTAGTCCAACCCCCTGCTCAGGCAGGAAACCCTACACCACTTCAGACAAATGGTGATCCAATCTCTTCTTTAAAAAAAACGCCCCGTGTTGGTGCATCCACAACTTCTGGTGGCAACTTCTGTTCCACTGGTTAATTGTCCTCACTATCAGGAAATTCCTCCTTAGCTCCAAGTTGCTTCTCTCCTTGATCGGTTTCCACCCATCGCTTCTTGTCCTGCCCTCGGGTGCTTTGGAGAATAGCTTGACTCCCTCTTCTTTGGGGGCAGCCCTTGAGATACCGGAAGACTGCTATCGTCCTCCTTTTCATCAAACCAGAGATACCCAATTCCAGCAGCCATTCCTCGTATGGCCTCTAATCCCCTAAAATCCTCCTTGTTGCTCTTCTCTGCACTTTTTCCGGAGTCGCGACATCTTTTCTTACATCGTGGCGACCAAAACTGGATGCAAATATTCCACATGGGGCCTTACCAAGGCATCATGGCCCTGTGGAGTCCGGCAACGTCTCCCTTTCCATCCTGGCACCTGCTCTGGCGACTACATAATAGTCTGGCTTTCCTGTTTCTTTCTCAGTTCGGATCAAAGAGGTACAACTGGGATACAGTTGCAGGCCAACTCAAGAGAGAAACCTCCCAGCGGCCTCAACGACCCTCTCAAAGGATGCAAATGACCAGCTGTCTGCAAGAAACATCAATCCTTCCTTTCCCCACCATTCAGTCAGAGCGGAAGAAGCTTCTTGGAGGAGAAGCGAAACATCTTCAAAATAAATAAAAAACCAGAAAGTCCAGTTGCCTCTTGAAAAAAAAGCAACTGGAGGACGAAGAATCTCTACGGACTTATATCTTTGGGATAAACTAGGCTGCTCCATTGTAGGTGGGCATGAAATGACCTTGACTCGACATGTCCAGATGACCAGAACCTGCCCCGGAGTTTCAACCATCTTCACAAGAGGTTGAGAGAAAGACCAACACCATAAACCTACTGACCTACTATCTTAGCTTCTCCCTTCCATAACCAGATGCCTTCACACCCAACGTCGGATCCATGGAGCAAAAGATGGCTGCGTTCCCCCAACTCAAAGGTCTTCCAACTTGGCAAAGTTTAAGACTTGTGGACTTCAACTCCCAGAATTCCCGAGCTAACATGACTGGAGGAGGAATTCTGG
>JANHJO010010798.1:96715-109268 GCA_032468235.1 Pseudoxyrhopus heterurus
CCTGCAATTTAGCAAGTTCGAATCCCACCGGGCTCAAGGTCGACTCAGCCTTCCATCCTTCCGAAGTTGGTAAAATGAGGACCCAGATTGTTGGGGGCCATATGCTGACATTGTAAAACCGCTTAGAGAGGGTTGCAAGCCCTGATAGGCGGTATATAAATACAGTGCTATTGCTATTTTCCACAGGAAATGCTGGGCATTTGGGATTGACTGAAACAAAACGTACTCTGCTCTTCAGCTTAAAAGCAAGTACCTTGTCCTCACGTTTTTCATCTTTCCCACTGCTTCATCTTACACACTTAAGATACCAGGGATGGTGCCACATAAAGGGACCTCTCTTTTTTGGAAAAGTCAACAGCAAGCCCTAAGCAGCTCTGCTGAGAAGGAAGACAGTGTAAGGTGGGCAAACTCAGCTTTTGAGAGAGTTGGTTTCAGACTTCTTAAGTTTTCCTGGCTGCTTTGAATGGCGAAAGACTTGAAAGGAAAAGGTGAGAGGCCTTCTAACAAGCTAAACTGACATTTACCTTACAATATAACAAAGGGTCAACCAAAGGTCTATAATGATTCTTCTGCACTATTCAGCAACCTGTAAAAAATAAGGCTTCCTGTGGAAATAGAAAGCCTGCCCTAATAAGTAGCACAAAGAGCAAAAAAAGAAGAGTAAGGTAACACTAGGGAATCAAGATAACAAAAGAAGGTATTTTAAGTAATTTTGAGAAACTATACAAATCAAATCAATGGATACTGATGGTGTCTATCTTTACATTCCTTTAAAGTATTTTAACATGTTATTCAAAATAGAGCTCAGGGCTAAAAGCTAGAAAATAAGCTAATGTGACATCCAAGGCCCCCAAAAATGTAGGTTGTTCTGCTTAGCAATCTCTTCTGGGCAAATTGGTAAAAATGATAAAGGAAAAACAATTAAAGCAAGCCCCTTGCTGAAGAGAAAACCAGCAGGTTCTGCAAAGGTAAATCCTACCCCTGGAGTAAATATAGCAGTTGCTGAGATAAGAGGACCTGTCATTTTCTGGATTACTAACTAGTTAAAAAAAGAGAAAGCAAAAAAGTAGAAATAAATGGGTAATTCTCAGTGGAGGAAAGTAACTAAGGAGGTCTTCAAAGATCTATGCAGAGATTTGTGTTTTTTCAATTGATCAAGTTTGTGGATGTTACCAACTGCAGTGCTTGGGTACCAGTTGTCTTCCTTTCCTTTCCTTTCCTTTCCTTTCCTTTCCTTTCCTTTCCTTTCCTTTCCTTTCCTTTCCTTTCATTCCTCCACTCTTTCCTTTCCTTTCCATCTCTTTCATTCTTCCACTCTTTCCTTTCCTTTCCATCTCTTTCATTCCTCCACTCTCCTTTCCTTTCCATCTCTTTCATTCCTCCACTCTCCTTTCCTTTCCATCTCTTTTATTCCTCCACTCTTTCCTTTCCTTTCCTTTCCTTTCCTTTCCTTCCCCTCCCCTCTGTCTTCCTTCCTCTCCTTCCCTTCTTTTTGCAAATTCTCACAAGCTGATTCAGCTGCTCCTAGAAGATGCTTATAATTTCTACTTCATTAATTCACTGTATTAAAAACACTTGATATCAATTAATATATACACGTTCATTTCTTCTATTCTTCTTTCAGAGCTGAAAATAAATGGGTATTTCTGCAAAAATAATAAAGAAGTATTAAAGTGTTCCCATTTTGAAGGGGGAAAAAATTTCCCAAAGGAATGAAATTTCTTCCTATTCAAAGAATTCAATGCGTTCATAATTTTGTTATGTATGTAAAAGCACCTCGCTCTGTTGCCTTGGGAAACGATCAAATTCACTATATGTCACTAGATACAAAAAAGCAAACATTTTCATAGACTTTTTTAAAAAAAATAATTACATAAGATTCAATATAGCTCTAATATTCGTGGGTGGAAGAATAAGCTTGTCACCTGAAGAACAATTTTGTTTAAAATAAGCCACTCTTCTTCTAAGTGAAAGCTTTTTCGTTTGTGCTTTTGTGTTTCCTACTGATGGAAAGTTGTGCCTTACTTACGAACTCGTAAAGTTACCTTGAGCCTTGATATCATCCACGACTGGACAAGGAGTCTTCACTGTCACATCACTTGACCTTGAGCGTCTGCCAGTGTTATCCACCCCCCAAAGGGTGAACCTGGAAATAGAACAGATAATAGAACCAGATGTATGTTATAAAGATTACCACCTAGTATAATGACCTTGGGAATTTGGGAATGACCTTTGGGAAGGATTGGGTGGGGAGACAAGCTACCTAGGAAACAATCAGAAAAGAGAGGCAAGAGCCCCCAGTGGATTAATGGTCAGAGGGGGAAAAAAAAACCCAAATTTCAGACATGCAAGATTCTGCTAGCTTTACAATAGAGTAGATTCAGCTCATCTACTGAAGTTTCTGGTCTAGTTTATCCAGGAATGCTGACCCTTAGCTTCACTTAGAATTAATGCATTTATTTTATTGTATGGTATTTCACAAATATTCCTCAATACATGCAATGTTGAGGTATTTTGCTTCCTTCTGTTTCAGTCAAATTTAAGTGTTCCTTCTCCTTCAATTGTATCTTTAATTTCAAAATCTTATTTCAAATTCATCTAGAAGCTTATCCATTTGTAACTTTCCAGAATCAATGTTGTAGTAAAAAGGTAAAGGTTCCCCTCACACATACTTGCTAGTCGTTCCCGACTCTAGGGGGCAGTGCTCATCTCTGTTTCAAAGCCAAAGAGCCAGCGCTTTCTGAAGACGTCTCCATGATTATGTGGCCGGCAGGACTAAACGCTGAGGGCGCATGGAACGCTGTTACTTTCCCACCAAAGGGGGTCCCTATTTTTCTACTTGCATTTTTACATGCTTTCGAACTGCTAGGTTGGCAGAAGCTGGGACAAGTAACGGGAGCTCACTCCGTTACGCAGTGCTAGGGATTCGAATCGCTGAACTGCTGACCTTTCTGATTGCCAAGCTCAGTGTCTTAGCCACTGAGCCACCGCGTCCCTGTAGAATGCAGTATTGCAGGCAAATTCAGCTCTGCCAGGAGTCCAAATCGCACCGGCTCAAGGTTGACTCAGCCTTCGATCCTTCTGAGGTCGATAAACTGAGGACCCAGATTGTTGGGGCAAGAGGCTGACTCTGTAAACTGCTTAGACAGGGCAGTAAAGCCTAAATGTTATTGTTATAAAAGTCTTGCTGTTGTTAGCATACATAAAAGCAACTTTCCATAAGATGTTTCCATTTGTTTGTCCCTTAACTCCAAAAGATCCTAATATTTTCTAGCTTTCTTATTTGCCCACCAAGGATGAAAAACCTACTCTCAGTATGATTTCTAACAAATATTTGAAATTTCCATATACATTATGCACAGTTTATCTCCTGTCATATATTTATTTTATTTTATTTTACCTAAATTTATATACCGCCCTCTCCCGAAGGACTCAGGGTGGTGTACAAGATTATATATATATAATATATCAGTAATACAACATATTCTCCAACTGATCAAATTGCATATTATAACCAAAATGTTTTGCCCACTTTATACTGTCTAACGTGTTCATCCCATTTCCATTTTCAATAAAAGTGTATACATCTTAGCAATAACATGATCATTTGTACTCAACTCCATATCAAATTCACTTACTATTTTTAAATTCATCAAATTTAAATATTTTCATTAAATGAGCATAGGGAAACCAATGGAACCTTCCAGCTGCAGTTTTTCTCTTGTTCTTAACTTCTTTTTTGGGAAAAAGTCAGCAAATCAGCATAAGTTAGATATTTTTTATTTAAATGCCATTTCTCTTCTAAAAAAGATTTCTAGGATTGACAATCATTAAGAGAATTTAATTATAGCTATTCCAACTTCTCAGTATGGCACATCTAATAAAATGCTTTTTGAAATGTACATTAACCACAATTTTATTGTACCACAAATAGCAGTGCCAACCAAATTTTAAGTCAAGTCATTCTAGCTCCAATAACCACCTATTTCTTAAGATCAGTCACTCTTTCATCCATAGTATAAGTAGCCCTCAAACCTATGGCAATTCATTCAGCAACCATTTGAAATTACAATAGCGCTAAACAAAGGGACTTACAATCTGTACCTGAAGGTATGGCTGCTGCAACACCCACTGCCCCCCACGGCCACATGAATAAAATATGGGCACGTGTCAAACCCATCTCCCTTACAACCAACTGCAGGAACGTTGCCGCTGCCCTCACTCACCTATCTTTCTTCATCCCACTGGATTCCTGCCTCTTGGGCATCTTCTACCTCACTCCACTTACCTCTTCTGAAGATCGCCTTTCCGAGGGAGAAGCAGCCGTGCGCAACACAGCCATCTTGGAAGCGGTTGCGATCCAACATTCTAGGCAAAACACCTCCTCACTACATTGGTTAGACCCCAGGATTTGCATGGTACAATCGGTACAAGTAATGAGGCCGGAGCTGCTTTGTAAGTCTTTATTTTTGCACACTTGAAACTGGGATTCAGTTGGGGAGCCAGTTAATGTTTAGATTTCAGTCCAACTTCAGAGGTTATTCTTGTCCGTATCATGTTTCAAAAGTGATGCCAGTAAAAGATGAGGAAGTGCCAGGGGCCTACCACTTGGCACCAGAATAAAATGAGATTTCTGGCTTAAGATGCTGCTCCAATTGCTACTAGGGAACCTTAGTGAATTCTCTGTTCTTCTTCTGTAATAAATATTTGTATTTTTTTTTCAGCAACACAAAATCCTGGATGGAGTGCTCAATTAACAGAATAACAGAGCTGGAAGCAACCTTGGAGGTCTTCTAGTCCAAACCACAGCTCAGGCAGGAAACCCTATACCATTTCAGACAAATGGCTCTTCTTAAAAACCTCCAGTATTGGAGCACCCACAACTTCTGGAGGTAACCATTAACTTCTGGTTAATTCTTCTGTCAGAAAATTTCTCCTTAATTCTATGCTGGATCTCTCCTTGATTAGTTTCCATTGACTGCTTCTTGTCTTGCCTTCTGGTGCTTTGGTAAATAAGTTGACTGCCTCTTCTTTGTGGCAACCCCTTATAGATTGCTATCTTGTCATCACACTTTTCACTAGACTAGACAAACCCAATTCTTGCAACAGTTCTTCCTATGTTTTAGCCTCCAGCCCCCTAATCCTCTTTGTTGCTCTTCTCTGCACTCTTTCTAGAGTCTCAACATCTTTTATATATATATTGTGGCAACCAACAGTTAGGTTCTCTTTATATCATTTGAATTTCCTAATCAGTTTACTCTTGGTCTAGAAACATTCAACATAAAACAGGGCTGAGAGGGATGAGCTTCGCCACACATTTTATGCTCTTCCTCTGTATTGGAGTGGAGAGCAGTGGGTAGAGCAGCTGATTAAGTTTGGCAAATGTCTGCAGAAGGGAGTTCCTGGACCTAGGACTAGAATGAAATTCCATTGCTGCTTCTGAAAAAGGCATCTGATATATTTGTTTGCTGTGTCACAATTTAGCATAGTCACCACAGCCTCTGATCCAAGTCTGGTTCCAAGGTTAGAGTAGGATGTGTTTCCAGGAAGGAATTACCAGTTCAGTCAACTGTGAAAATATATGGTGGTGGGACCACCCATTCCACATCCTGGTCTAAAAGGGGTGATGCTCCTGCAGTCACAACTGCCCTTCCTTCCACAGTCGGATGCTGCCCATGACAGCAGTGTCACTAACCAGCTGTGACCCCGCAGGCCCTCCCCGCTGGCCAAGGAGAGGCAAAGAAAGCTGAAGAGCAGACAACAGGCCTGTAGCTTTGGGGAGAAGGCAAAGGTGCTGGTGCCTCTCTCTCTTTCTCTCTCCCCCTCCCTGGGTCCTGTCTCCCAGGCTAAACCACCTGCGGAACATCAAGTTTCTTGAAAGTCATAAATCAGGGGTGTCAAACTCAAGGCCTGCAGGCCAGATTCGGCCCGCGAGGTACTTAAATCTGGCCCATGGGGCCGGCCTGGAAGTAGTGAAGGATCGGCCTGCAGTGCCTCTGGCAGCCAAAATGGGACACCAGGGGGGACATGCGCCCCCCCCTCATCCCATTTTGGCCAGCAGGGTGCTGCAGGAGGCGTCCGTCCCATCTACCGGCCCTTGAAGAAATCCAGTTTGATTTCTGTCATAATTTATACCCCTGCCATAAATTAAGGAGAAATTTTATAAACTCTAACTAGGTGATATATAAATGAAGTTATAAATAAAATGAATAAAGTTTATTCTAGTAACTGTTGGAACTATCAGAAACAATTTTGTGGGAATTACGTTTGATTAAAAAAAAATCCTGGAAATTAATCTATATATATAAAAGAGAAGTGTGCGTGTGTATGTTGTCCTGAATACATTTTTCCCTGCCTCCATCAATCTGGCCAAAAATTCCCACATACATACCTTGCATTTCGGAGACGAGCACTGGGGGGGGGGGGTCATGAAACACATTGGGGCTTCTTTCACCCCCAAAATTGGTGCCAAAGGGCGCACCCCCCTGCTGGCCATGTGGGAGTGGGCGGCCGGCGGCACTGCGAGGCAGGCATGAGCACTTTGCTGAGGGGGGCGTGGAGGAAGCGCCAGCGGCGGGAGAGACATTGGAAGGCTTGGCGGCCGTGGGAGTGCCAAAGATTGACACGGAGGCCCCAGCAAGAGCGAAGAATGTGGCGGGAGTCACGGAGGCTGGTGCGAGGCCAGCGGGAGCCGCAGGAGACACGTCGTCCTTCACCGTCCCTACGTCTTTGGAGGCTGCGGCGTCCTCCGGAGCCTCCACCGCACCTCTGGTGCCTCCTGCAGCTCCTGCCAGCCTCGCAGCGGCTTCTGCGACTCCCGCCGCGTTCTTTGCCCCCGCTGGGGCCTCCGCGTCCATCTTCGCCGCTCCCGCCGCCTCCTCCACACCCCCAGATAACGAGGAATCCCGGGGCAATGCCGGGTGAGGCTTCAAATAGTCCAGCCATCCTCAGTTCCAAGGAAATAAAAACCTCAGAGGACAAGGTTTCGGAGCTGGCTTACATTCCCCAAGAACAACGCAGACATGGCGGGTGGGATCTGCTGTAAGAAAGGAGGGGTGCCGCTTTTGAAGGAGATCCTGGGTGGGCCGATCACTGCTCCGACCGCATGAGGGGTGTCCCAGGTTGCAAAGGACCCAGCAGTCACTGGGCTGCTACTCCAGAGCAGGCTGAGTAGCTCTGTGTTTCTTGGCCATGGTTCGCCCAGTTTCAATCCTGCCTTTTCCTCCAAAATGGTGAGAGAGATCATTCATTTCAAACCCCGAGCAACGCCGGGTAATCAGCTAGTGCAGAATATAAGTGGAAATAAAATGTGTTTTTAAAAGCTTAATTTCTCATTTGATCAAGAAAAGCTCCTATTCCCAACTATTGCCATTTGAATAAGTTGAATAGCTGAATAACTATTGCCAATAAGTTGTCTTTCTTTTCCTCAGTGCAAACACTGAAACAGTTGCTCCAGCATTATTTCTTTCCTGTGAAAGGGTCTGTGTTGATTGAGTGTATTTAGCCTTAAAAATGTTTATAGAAATAACCAAGTGTTCTAGAATTTCCTTAGCAAGAAGAGCCTTCAGTTTTCTCTGAAAATAGCTTTGGTTTTTAGGTTTGTTAGCTGGTTTTTGTACTACTCAGTGCTGGAAAGACTTTCAAGTCAAGAGTAAATTTATTTCAAATATTGTTTACTGGCAAAGAAGAGCTTAATAAACCAACCACAGAAGCCACTTTGGGATAGTCCATAAAAGCACTCTCTTTAAGGTGGGAGCTAGAACTATTATTATTAGATCATATTGGCAGAGGAACAATAAAATGAGATATTTTCCCAGGGTATGTTACCATGCATTGCAAATGACTTCTACATTTAAAAGCCCCAAGAAGCCAATTAAGGTTATTTCTAGCCACAGAAAAATCAACAAGTTTTATGGAATCTAAAGCTAAACAAAATTAAAGCTGTACAGCACAGGAGGGGTGAAAGTTCTCCATTCTCGCCAGAGAAAAGTAAGAGATAGTACAGTTTGGATTAGTCTAATCCCTGGCAGAGAAATTATCCTGCATTTTTCCCTTACATTTATTCATTCAATTTGATTTAAAAAAAATCCTTTCAAAATTCTATTTCTATCTATCAAAACCACTGCCTGTCTCTGTAGATGCTTCTAGAACATTTCTTCTTAGAATTCTAGAGGCATCGTCATAGATAAAACGCGGCCTTCTTGCACGTATTTAGTTATGAGGGGGCCAAAACTTGTGCCGGAGATTCACTGATTTTACATTTTGTGGAAAAATCCACAAAATTTTTGTGCCTGGTTTGGTTTGTGCACATAAAAACTGCGGAGAGGTCCAGAATAAGTCATCTCAGATGAGCCAACATGGTTACTGGTAGAAATAATAGAACTGCGAAAAGGCCATACAAATAGCTGGGAAAAGGCCAAAGCTTCCTAAACAGACAGAAAAATCAATGGTGAATTGATTACCTTTTTGACAAGAAGTTGACGTGAAGTAATCTTTATAGATAATAAAGCAGTAGACCCCCACCAAGACCATGAAAAGATGCACCCTCTATCATGAAATGATTTCATTTTGGAATTCCTAGGACATTTCTTTAACCAACCAAATGCAGATCCTTCCTTGCCTAAAGTGGTTTCCATACAGTGAATTTGATACATGGATAGTGTATTATTTGTGAAGCCATTTGCATGCTGCCTTTTGTGACACTCTAGGAAACTTACATTTATAAAAACATAATAACAGTAATTAGTTAAAAGTACACTCAAAATTCCACCACTGCACTCTGCCTAATTGATGTTCTCCACACTGAAGGCTTGCAAAAGACCCCCGTTTTTATAGACTTTCTAAAGTCCAAATCATTTCCACGTTACTGCTTAGATACTCTGACTCTTTAGAAAAGTATTAAAAAGTAGCAAGTCCCTAAGAAAGTTGAACCTTGGTATAGATCTAAAGTCTTGAGAAGAAAAAGTGCTGCACAATTCCTGGGTCTAGGGGAGTGATGGCTAACCTTTTCGGCATCGAGTGCCCAAAGTGCACTCATGCAAACCCCCAAAATGCATCCTCCGTGCATGTGCCCCACTCCCTGCGCATGCACGTGCATCCCCTGTGCATGCGTGGCAGAGACCTGAAGACCAGCTGGCCGGCAGGAGGCACACACACATGCATGGCGGAGCCGAGCCAGGGATGCCCGCAGAAAGGGCTTGCCATAGGTGCCCATAGGATGGCGAACCTATGGCATGCGTGCCATAGGTTCGCCATCATGGGTCTCAGGGGGTCTGTGCTGTCCTTTCTGGGATTTCTGGAAGCTGAAGAAATATGTATTGATATCCATTTCTTTTTCTCTTGATGTTTTTCAATAAAATCCTTTCTGACATTTCATCTTGACTTGAACTTGTCTTGCCATCCCAAAGAAGCCTTAAAGGTATTTATAAGAAACAGGTGATATCTTGCAGCAGCTAGAAGCAATGTAATTTCTACGGTGTAGATATAACTCTTCTAAATCGGTTAGCATCAGTTGACAGACTGGCAGGCACATTCCATGCAATTGTAGCTTCTGTGTCATTGTCAAGTGCAGAAATAAATTTCAGAAATCTAACTAGGAAACTTAGTGACTTAAGTCGCTGTCTTCAATGCCTCCCAGTCCAAGAAAGTTACAGCAAGAGCTGCAAGTCAAAAATGTGCATCTACTCCTTCAGGGGAATCACGATCTTATCAAAAGCAATAGATTGGACCTATGTGGTACCTGAAGCCTAACAGAAACTTCATCTTGTTGGTATTCAGACTTAGTCGGTTCTACTCCCTTTGATCTCTCATTTTGACACAAGGTCAAAGCTTCCATTTCATCAGTGGAGATTTATAGTGATGACATTCATCTAGACCACTTCTAACGGAAGAAAGGGCTGAGCCCTGGGGTAGCTAACACTGAATTTCCCAAAGACAATCGTAATTGACTGATCGTAATTGCCCACTCAGGAAGGAACAGAATTACTGCGCAGCAGTGCCTCAATTCTCAATTGTCATACATCAGGGGTGTCAAATTCATGTCGTCATGGCGTCATCATGTGACGTATCGTGACTTTCTTCCCCTTCGCTAAACTGGGCATTGGTGTGGCCAGCGTGTGACACATCTGGCCCATGGGCCACGAGTTTGACAGTCCTGTCATAGATGGTCAAAAAGGATGCTGTAGCCAATGATAACAAATGTCACTGGAAGCTCTAAATTGATTAGGGGAACTATATCATGAACCTAGTCATGTTTACATTTAGACATTTGTATGGCAAAATGTACAAAATACAATAAAATGTAAATCAAATTACATTTGAATAATAAAAAGTACAGCACATGACTCAAACCCTTTTCTGTAGCATGCTAGTTTTTCAAACACAAGTAAAAATTGCAATTGACGGGCATTTACAAGAGTCAGAGTTTTAAAGAACTGGGTGCCTTATAAATGTGATTTATAAATTCAATAGGTATATAAATACATTTATGAATTATGTCTTCATTCTGACACACTACTGTAATCGTACTTTTTTCCCCTGAATATCACGAGGTCCCCTTCTCCCAGAAGTAAGGAACACATACTTTTCATCTTGGTCTGACCTGTTCCAGGGGATAAACCTCAGTTGTCTGTTATCTTGTTTATTTGTTTAATTTAGGGTATTTTTTTTTACAATATATAATTTGCATGGGTGATAGCTCTGTGACTAATATACACATCATCAAAGGAAAAGCAAATTTCTTTTCTCTATTCATTTCATTCTGCTGGTATCTTCAGCACATTTCAGAGATCAACACTGTGTTGTACAGAATATGACATTTATACTTTCTGACTTCCAAAGGTAGTGCTTTAAAATGTTTTACTTTGCAGCTGAAGTTTAGCATCAAATCAGGGGTGGGTTGCTACTGGTTCGCACCGGTTTGCCTGAACCGGTTGTTATGGAACAACCGGTTCGGGCAAACACGTTCCATTGGAAATGATGCTGGGCCCTCCCACCTGCCCCTGCTCTATACCTACCTTTATTCCCTTCATTTTAAGCACAGCTGATTGGTGCAGCAGCGCAAATACCGCCTGTCAGCTGTGCTGACTCTCCGGAGCTGCAGCAATGGTAAGAATCCCCTTTGTTACTGGAACACGTGCGCGCAGTGTGTGTTTGGTGCGCAAAGCACACAATCACCGAACCGGTAGTTAGACTGGTAGGAACCCACCCCTGCATCAAATCCAAAGACTGCTCAGTGTCAGGAACACAGGACAGCCTTCAACGTTTATTGAGAACTAGTAAATGCATCTGGCACTAGTTTAAGACACTCGCTGGAAAAATAATAGTGAATATGCAAAATAGTGTAAAGAATAAAGAGAAAAAAACATCTTAAACATACATTTGAAAGCATTAAAATTAGAATTCACTTTATGTTTCAAATAAACTTATTTTAGCTCTCTATGCATTTTAAAATAAATTCCTAAGTTCATTCACCGTGGATCGTTCATCCTGCTATATGCACATAGTCATTGTATAGAACCGGATACATTTGATAGCCATCTCGTTTGTTATTCTCTTAAAGCCAGTCCGTGTAAATATTCATAGGATTAGCAGAATCTTCAGGCTAGAAGAATAGCCACTCAGTTATCTCCTGTTATAAATTAAAAGGTTATACATTATCAGTACTTTAGTTTAACAAATATTAAACAGATGCCACAAAAAGAAAGGGGTAAAAATGAGTACACTTATAATTGAAAATCTTAAATTGCTAAAATAGGAATGGTTATTAACTATCATTGTCAATGTAAAAGAGAAAAAAGGAGAGTCGCTTCTAACGGTCAGTCTGACGAAAATAGGTTTTGCATTCATGCACCGTAAAGAAATTGTCCAGCATACCCAGGTGAGATTTTTCAAAGTAAGATTGAAGCAAAGACCTTGCTGCTATAGGAATTTTTAATCCCTGCCTCACAGTCTACAGCTGGTTCTCACAGCTGTAACCAGGTGTTTGATATTGAGGTTGCAGATGAAATAACAAGAATTATCTTTTGTGGTTTGTTTATGCTCTCTAGATGTATTCCGAAATCATTTGAATCATTTTAGTAACTTCAGATTCTATGATGGTGAAATTTATAAATAATAAAAACTCACCTCAATTTTTTTTTTTGATGCAATCAAAATACAGAAGTGTTCAAAATGTAATTTGTCTTCAACAGATGGTTCATATTTTACTGACTTGTAGACTCTGTATGGAATTGGATCTTACAATTCAAACATCTAGATCAGGGCTGTCAAACTCACGGCCCGCAGGCCAGATGCATCGTGCGCTGGTCACGCCCATGCCCGGTTTAGTAAAGGGGGAAAAAGTCGTGATATGTCACGTGACAATGCGTGTTTGACACCCCTAATTTAGATGATTTGTTGGATGTACCCTTGTTCTGTAAAAAATAAACAAAATAAAACAAGTTCCCTACTTCCCTGATTTACTGTATATACTCGAATATAAGCCTAGTTTTTCAGTCCTCAAAAAGGGCTGAAAAAACCACCCTCGGCTTATACTCGAGTCAACTAATTTTCA
>JANHJO010010800.1:0-10920 GCA_032468235.1 Pseudoxyrhopus heterurus
AAATCTAGTTTTGTGTACCTCTTATTCTTATTTAAGTATTAAAAGCATAAAATACACTACCTTTTGGTATATCTTTTTTTATACTTAAAACAGTAATTAGGGCAAAGAAATATTAAGTTGGCCACGCCCACCCAGTCACATGGCCACCAAGCCACACCCACCCAGTCACATGACCATCAAGCCACACCCACAGAGTAGGTAGTAAAAAAAATTGAATCCCACCACTGAATCTAGGTATACGTTCAATTCACTTTCAACAACAAGAGATCTTAGTAGAAATTCTGATTCAATAACTGAAATAACTAGAGATTCCAAAAAAGAGATATTGGAAATTTTGCAACATTAAATCCAAAAGAGCACAACCAGTCCAGAGCTATAGGCACTAACAAATTTGTCTATAATAATGGGGGGAAATCAATTTCTTTATTTGATTTTACTTTACTTCTTTTATAAAAGATTGACATTTATATGGGAGAGACTTGGCAAATTGATCTTTAGTGTACGTGAATAAAAATAACCAGTGAATCTGTTACCCCTTAATTATTCTAGTAGTTAATCATCTACAGGAATATTTTAATATAGACATTTTATTCATTTTATGAATGAATGTTATTGTTGTATTGTTGAATTTAAACTCCAACTTTCTGTCTGTTCAAGTAGCTTAGCATCTTATTACTTTGGAATATATGTTTTCTTGAATGTACAACAGCTACAACTCTTATGAAAATTGTATGATTTGAGAAAGGGTTTGTATGTACTTGGTCAAATGGTAAGACAAGAACTCTGATGAAGGCACCTTCAAGCACAACAAGCAGCAAGAGAGAAAAATAGAAACAGTGTAAAAAAGGGAAAATTTTGGATAGATGAGGATAATAGAAGATCCTAAGATCCACTTCTGCCATATAAACTGGACAATGTGCACCAGAACCTCCTTATTACATTTTTTGTGGGGTGAGGTTGTTATTTAGAATTTAATGTTGTTATAAAAATACATGCTGTTAAATCCTACTAAACTGAAATAAGGAAAAAATATGTTGCAGTACATTTTAATATATTTTGCCACAGAGATATATTAAAATTATGATTAAACTATTGATGGAAATTATTGTTTTAATTTTAAGATGGTAATGCAATATATTCTCCAAACTGAGATTGATTGCTGGTAATTTAATACAATAGCGCTATAAACATCTGAAAATTCTAAACCATATTTTGGTTCTATATCTTAGGTATGAGAAAACGAAGATCCATCTGTTTCTTGAATTTTTATTGCAACTTTTATTAATTTTGTGCTGTTCATAATTACTTCCTGATCGGGTGAAATTATTTTTACCTTTTCCACAGCAATGCAATAAATATCATCAAGAAAAAATGCTGAATGCAAGTGATATCTCTACTTTTATTCTCCTGGGTTGTTGTTGTTGTTTTTTTGATAAATTTCAGCAAAATATATTCAACTTTATTTTGTTTTTCATGATCTACATATTATCCTTATTAGCAAATATTCTCATGATTTTAGCAGTGTCCATCCACCATCCACACCATCCCATGTACTTTTTCTTAGTGAATTTATCTGTTATGGACCTTGGTTCCATTTCTGTGACTATTCCCAAAGCCATGATAAATGCTTTCTTGAACAGCAGGGAGATCTCATATTCTGGGTGCATCACACAAGTATTTTCTTTATTGGTATTCAGAATGTCAGATTTCTTCCTTCTCACATGCCTGGCATATGATAGATATGGTGCTATCTGTAATCCACTGCACTATGAAATCATAGTATTCAGCTGGCAGCCATTGAAAGGATTGGTGCTCTTCTTTATTCAACCTTGCACACTTGTGGCACCTTTGCAATCAATTTTTCATCCTCTGTTCTCAATGATTTGTTCTGTGATGTTTGACAACTTCTGAAAATATCTTGTGACAATTGATATTTCATTGAAGTTGGATTGATCCTATTCAGTATTATCTTCCTTTGCTTTGTTTTCATAATTGTTTCCTATATTCATATTTTCAAGTCTGTGTTTAGAATACCTGCTTCTGAAAGACAAAATAAGGCTTTCTCGACTTGCATTCCACATCTTATTATTGTTTCCTTGTTTGTCATCATAGCAATTTACTAAAACGTCCTCCTTTCTCCCCCTCAAATGTAGCAATGGCAATCACTGTATTCTATTCTATGGTTTCTCCATTGATGAATCCAATTGTTTATACTACGAGAAACAGAGAAATCCAAGCTGAATGCATAATAAGTTTAAGTCTCCTAGTAGATGTAGGAATCCATGATAATGTGAAGTTATTTTGATATATTCACTGTGCTGATAAATCCATAATGTGAACTAGTATTTTATGGCACTTAATCCAAATTATGTACGGTAATTTTGCATTGAAATTTTAGTTCTTTTAGCTGCATGTTCAGAATTGCCATGAAATTATATGGCTTGTCAAATTTTTTAGCTCAATTTTTTTCTCCATGCTTTGCATGATGGAAAGTGTAACTTCTATTGATTCTGCTTGAATGGCAAGGTAAATCTCATTGATTCTTGTATTTGAAGCACAATACTTAGCCAGTTTATATTCAATTTCCATTTATGTTATATCCTTATCTTCATTAAGTTCTACATCTATATTCATATATACATTGTGTAAGTTTTGTTTCCATTCAATTGTGTCTGATTCTTGGAGATTGTAAGAATAGGTCTATGCAATTTTCATAGCAGGATTTTTCAAAAGTGGCTTCAATTGCCTCCTTCCTATGTCAGAATGAAAATGAGTAGCCCATAGTTTCCCCTATGGCTTTGTGACAAAAGCAGGAGTTAAACTCATGGTCTCCTAGGTTTTGGCCTGGTACCCTAACCACTACACCAAATGTGTCTGGTAATTCCAAGTATAACTCTTTTCAAAAGGGCACCTTTTAAATTACAAATGATATTGGACATCTTCCATCTCCATCCCTGCATAGAGGAGGAATCCTCAGACCATCCCAATTAAGTGTTGCATCCATCTTCAGATCTTTCAAACAGTTATATATTTTTCTAGATTCCACATTAATCCTCAATAATTTTTACCTGCACCTGTAGAATGTCACAACTGTTTTAAGGCATTTCAGAGAACGCTGTGTTCATTCTCCTATGTTCTCTAAAGCCCTTTTTGGAATCAGATCAAATTCCCTACAGAGATTTGAAATGTACAATTTAGATTCCTTATCTTTCCCACAGTCAACTATGATTATAATGACAAGAAATAGTGGTATAAATAGAATGCACTTTTAAATTAAAGGATGTGTTTTAGGATAATGGGATCCTAATTATTGTCCACAGGTCTATAGACACAAGAGAAATGGGATGCCATTTTTTTGTGCTGTGCGTACTTGGGGTCTGTAACATTAGAATGCACATTCTCTAGGATATGCCATCTCCATTATTCTGATGAAATAGTTATAACGTGAGAAAGTGTTTGCATGTAATTAGTGAAATGGTATCATAAGAACTCTAAAGATAGCCCCTGCAAGTATAACTTTCAAACAGCAACAGAGAAAAGTGGAAAAAATGAAAACTTTTGGAAAATGGAAGATGGTAAAAGATCTTGAGATCCCCTTCAGCCTCAACTTGCTACTGAACTCCCTTATGTTTCCAATGTCACTGGATTTCAGAAGTTGGGAATATTTATGGAAATTGTTCTAATGTACACTTCTCATAATTCAATAGAGAAGAATGTTGTTTTGGCTTACGTAGTTCTCTAGATTTGGTAATTCAGTTTCAGCTGAAACAGTGGGTAGAAAAAAATTCAAAATGCAAATATCTACAGTTATCTATATATTTATGAAATTTATAAATGAGAATGTGCAGTTTCAGCAGAAAAGTGCATGAAATTTTGTAAACCGTTTAATGTTTTTCTGTTGTTAATCATTTCCAAGGTGTTAAAAAAACTGCTTAAACAAGCTAGCTCTTCTTCCTTATATTCTAGACTAGCATGCTGTTTGCTTGCCAAACATTAGATATGAAAAAGCAAACCTTCTATTTTGTTAATTAATTGTTACCTGCTTTCACCTCCATGAAAGGGAATACAAAATCTGCCCATTTTGTAAAAATTGACTATGAAATTCCTTCCTCGCTTCTATTGAGGTTTACCATGGACAATTAAGCTAGGATCAATCCAATTATATAAATATTAAAATTTATTTACAGTTTTTTTATTAATTCTAATCATTCTGGCAATTTCTTTCATATTACTGTCCTTGATATCTTACCCATTAATATTAAGGTTCCCCATTCAAATCAATTAGAGAATATTACATATTATAAATTCCGCCCCATCTAAGATGCTTGAGGAACTTTGTAATGCAAAAGGTCTTTTGAGGAGAAGTTTCACTTTTATAGTAATTTTATTAAATATTATAATTTATGAGAATAACAGTTGCTCATGACAAACAACTGCCAGGATGATCTCAACTCCATTCCTTGTCCAGAGAGGAAATATAGAGTAGGGTTACATGCTGGCTCTTCATTTTATTAACAATTGTCAGCTCTGCCAGTTTTTTATTCATTCCACAGAAGTCTCACTTCTGAATGCAGTTTCCCTTGCAACGATTTTATTTTTATTCAAAAAATTAAAATACACACCAAAAAAAGAATTTTTTTTTTTACAAAAACAGAAAGAAAAAAATAAACAGAACTTCAAAAATGTGTATTAAAAAATACAAACATATACATACATTATCCTCCCTTGTTGAACACTGATAAATACATTGCAAGAATATTAGTTCTCCTCCCCTTGCAAAGCAGCCCCAAACTTCTAACTCTACTTGCAACTTATTGACCTGTCATTTATACACTATATTAATAACAGAATGGTTAACAGGTAGAACAACAGGAAAATTCAAGTTTCAAAACCCTTTGTTAACAATTTACTACAGCTTCTTATTTATCCCAAATCACTACAACAATTAATTCTGATTCATCCCAGATCAAACATCTTCATTGCTTCGTAATAATATCACTTATCAATTATTCTCTGGTTGAATATGGTAAATCCATTCTTCAAAAACAATTTATCTTCTCAAAATCATCCGAAGTTGTTTTCCAATTGAATATAATGTCAATTTCCAAGAAACTGAAAAATATGATATTTTGATTTTTGGATTTGATAATTATTTGGGATTATAGAAATAATGTAGACTTTTGATAATTTTGATACATGTACTCAAGAAAATTGGAAATCATTATTTTTCTTCCTTCTTTACTTTTTGCACTTTTAACTTACTTTCAACAATCAACATTTTAAAAAGCTAAAGATAAAATAAAATTCCAAATGAAAAAAACTGTTCCAGGATATGATTCGGGCGGGTTTTCTAATTTCATCTAGGCTTGAATTCTCCATTGGAAAGTGATGTTTGGTGAACTTGAACCCCAGTTCTGTTGGTAAGATAAAGATGATTAGATAATGCAATGGGATAACTGATATTAGAATATTCTCAAATACAGTTAATGGCTAATTACATCCATAAGAACACAGATTGATTTTTTTTTAATTTTGCCTAGTTTGATTGCATATTTTATTTAATTGCCTCTTGAGGGAAATAAAAAGATTAATAAGATTGCTGAATATAAAGTTAATCTTTTCCCCCAAAGATAGATGTGAGCAATAGTCTGATTGCATCTATTGAAGAACCAATGTTTAACAATCTAAAAAGTATACATCAGAAGGCCAACAATTCTGTGAAGAAAATAGTAAGTATAGCATGGAAAGTATATTTGCCATTTGACAGAAAAAGCAATTCCTGTCTTATCGAGATTTACTGGCATTTATTTAACTCTACCTTAAATGATTGTACTTAGCTTAGCTAATATAATTTTCACACTGAGAAAAGATTACAATGAAGTGATATATCTTACTATTCTTTTATCACAGAATAAGTTATATGATTGGAGACAAAAAGGAGAGATTTATTTTTAATCATTTACACATAAAGGTTAAATTAAAAGCATTATGAATTTTTTTTTAAAAAAATCTATGGCCAGTTATTGTATCCTAAATAATAAATGAGTATGCATTAGGCATGAAAATACTTTTCAAACATGCTGATACTAATGATTAATGACAGAGATAGTTATAGTTTGCAGAAATTTAGAAACCTATTTTCAATATTGAAACAAAAAGGATTGAGCAAACTGATCACTAGTAGGTGAATTAGCATAATCAAAATCATTTTTAGGTTCATTTGTATGTTTTGTATAAATGTTAACATTGATAAATGTTAATACACTGTTGAAAATATGCTGATCTTATATTGATCTTATTTCATTTCATATTTAGATATTAATTATTAATAAGTTACTAATTTGGAAATTTTAAAGGTGGTAGTAGTTTAGCTAGACATATAGATTAAAATCTATGATTGTCCAGCTTACATTAAAACTGGAAATCAATGAAAAATAAACTAAAAGTAATTCAGTTTACGAAAAATATGAATCTTGGCAACCAAAATTCACAGAACTATAGTATGGTAACATAAAATTGGAAGAGGTTATTTAGGATATTAAATCCAGTAGAATATCTTGGGGAATCCAAATTGGAGTAAAGGAGGCGTTCATAAGCGCACCATAGTGCCTACCGTCCCTGTCCTACTGTCCTCATTTACCTATATATATACTCTATATACGTTTTTGTTTATATATATATATGCTTATGTTTAGGTTCATACTGTACCAATATATGTTTGACAAAAAAAAAAAAGATGAATCAACTCCATCCTTGGCAATTGGTTCAAACTGATCTTACTTTTGAAACCTTTCCAAATGTTTAAGATAAGGAAATGTTAACTGGTGAATTTTGATTAGAATATGAACATGTCCTCCTTAGCTCTCACTTCTCTTAAGATGAATATGCTTTCTTCTTCATGTACTGTAATTTTAAGGACCACCTGGTCAATACCAGTGTGAATTATGTTTTCTTTTGTAAAATTCTATTATACCATTAATGTACTTAAAGGTATTATCATATAGATATTTTTCAATTATTTGTTTGTCAACTAATATTTATTTGCTTCTGGGAATTCAAGTCCACCCACCTTAACATTTCCAGGGTTGAGAAACACTGGCAATGTTAAAGTGGGTGGACTTGAACTCCCAGAAAAGCCCAGTTGAAGTCAATGTATCTTACAGTTGTCAAGGCTTGAACATTAAGCTATTTTTTTCAATTGACAACATTCCCAGACTGACTGTTAAATTCTCTAATTCTCCCTCCCTCTCTCTCTCTCTCAGTGTGTGTTTCAATTGTTTTCTCTATGTGTGCTATACAAATTCAGCCAATTGAAAAACCGTTTCTTCAATTTTTTCAAAGTAAAAGACATAGCAACTAACTCTATTGTTTCTCTACTAGGTTTGCATCCAGCCTTTCCTTAAGGTGCTCTCTTTATATGGAACATCTGTTTTCAATTTCCCATTATTGTAACAATTCTTTAAGAGTGATAAGAGATATTTACTGGTTGAAAAACTTCAGGGAACTTCCGGTTAAAATGACTTGAAAAGGTATTTCAAGTCTTAGGCAAACATTTTAATATATACAACAAGGAAAAGAAATGAAAGGAAGAAGAAAATTGTGGTTTATGGTTTGGTGTTTAGTCAAGGATAATTGGAAATATATAAATAGTGGTGTAATTGGACACAAAATGTATTTTATGAACTGTGTTTTCATTCTTTGCATATTTTTCCTCTTTTTTCCATTCTGGTCTCAGGCTGTATCAAGTTATATATGTTCACTGTTTTTAACTACCTTCCCCATCTATATTAATAAATTAAATTGAGTTAAATGAAATTAAATGATAAGTTAATCATGGATAATCAAACCACAGTGACTTACTTTTTGCTCCTAGAATTCTCAAAAAATTGGCATTTGCAGATGTTACATTTCTTTTTATTCTTTGTGTTATATTTGTCAATTATAATAGCAAACCTTCTCATCATCTCTGTAGTAATTATAGATAATCGACTTCATAGCCCCATGTACTGGTTTCTTATGAATTTGGCTGTCCAGGACCTGGGCTCAGTTTCTGTTATTATTCCAAAATCCATAGTGAATTCCCTAATGAACACCAGACACATCTCTTACTTAGGATGTGTGGTTCAAGTCTTTCTCTTTATCTCATTTGCAGCTTCTGATTTCTTCCTCCTGACAGTCATGGCATATGATAGGTATGTTGCCATTTGCAGTCCACTGCACTATGAGATGGTGATGAATTGGAAAGCCTGCACTGAAATAATAATTCTAGTGTGGATTATAAGTCTTCTCTATGGAACATTGCATACTACTGGCACTTTTTCAATCCTTTTTTGTTCTAATGTTGTCAACCAATTTTTCTGTGAAATTCCACAATTGCTAAAACTATCCTGCTCTGGTTTCAATCTAATTGAGTTTGGAGTTATTATGGTCGGTGTCATTGTAGGACTAGGTTGTTTTATTTTTATTATCATATCATATGTCATGATTTTCAAGGCAGTGCTAAAAATCCCTTCTGAACAAGGGCGGCAAAAAGCCTTATCAACCTGTATTCCTCATCTTACAGTAGTCTTTATGTTGATATTAACTGGATTTTTTGCCTATTTGAAGCCTCCCTCTAATGCCCCATCTTACTTAGATTTTGGGTTGACCGTTCTATATTCCCTTCTTCCACCCCTGTTCAATCCAATCATCTATAGCATGAGAAATAAGAATATCAAATTTGTCCTTTATAAACTCTTGAGGTTCTAAGAAATTATTTTAGTGCTATTTATATTCTATTCAACAGAACTTTATATTTTCCTGTCATTTCCTTTACTTCTTTGAATAAAGCAGTAAGTTAGAAAGGGAGAATAGCTTCTATGGAGGAAGATCCAACCTCTTCATTTAGAAGAATTGAATTCCAGTGGTTGATCAGCAAAAATCCTGCATACCTAATTACTATCAATAGATTTTATAGATGCTAAATGTAGATATCTTGCAACCCACTGGCATGCCACAAGCTGACAAATCCTGATTTAATGAAGGATCAAGGTGCAAAGGTATGGGAAAAAACTGCAACAGGAGGAAAGTTTAAATGATGTGGTCTATTTTTGCAGTACTTTCCTAAGTGAATTGGCTTTCACTTTAATGCTTGTACATAATATGGCTAGTTAAAGCTTTAGTTTTTCCAGAGGTACACAGGACTCTACATTCTTCTCTCCTTAAATGGTCATTTGCTCATAATTTTGATATTTTGCACCTTTGAATTAGCCTTAACTCCTGGTATCTTTTTGCACAAGTCCATGCATTTTTCTTGACAAGCTATTTCCAAAGGGATTTGCCATTGCATAGAGTGGATTATAACTCACTGGTTCCCTGTTCCTAGTCTGATGTTTTAAGTACCACATTAAACTGGTTTTTACATATTTTATCTCAGGAGTACTCTTTTCCTTTGATGTTGTTTGGGAAGATTAGATACCGGCAATGTGGGTAGGATGGATAAGCTTGTCACTAATTCTAATTTGATAATCACAAGAAATTACAAGGGCAAGAACAATAATTAGGATGATGCATAATTCCTGTAAAATATCATATAAGCTTTCAGAAAATTCACAACTTCATACAAATTGGAAGAGATGAGATATCCGCCCTGGTCCAACACTTGAAGGAACAAGTATAAATGGATGTACATTAGGATGAAATGTGCTTGAGAATGATTGAATTTCATCAAAGCTACTGATAAGGCATACCAAACATCATATCTAAATTTTAGGTTATCTATACTATCTTCTGCTTAGAATAAGTGTACTTTAGAAAGATGCCCTGTGATTAATGGAATTACCTAGGCAACATCAATATCTTCTTTTGACGAGGGTGTGGAGCTTTCAGCTAAAATTTTCTTGTACATTTATATTCCTCTGTTGAATATTGCTGTCTTTTTTCCTGCATTTTTTGTGGATATTTCTTGTTATTATGCATTGATCTCCTTTAATTAATAAACTCAATGTTTACACTATTTATGTGGGTGTTGCTTTCTAATCCATCAATTTCTTTCACATTTTGTATGGCAAAAAGGAATGTGTCAAATCCTTGTGTAAGTGTGTTTTGAAAAAAAAATATTAAGAAAAAATATAATGAAAGTTTGTAGAGTTTGAAATCATAGATGTTTTCCAGATCAATGCCCTGCATAGAGGAGAAAGCCTCAGATCATCCCAGTCAACCATTTCATTTATCTTTTTCTGCTTAAAAACAGTTGTATCTTTTTCTGGGCTTACATATCTGTCCTTTGCAATCTTCACCTGCATCTGAAGAATGTCACGATTGTTTCAAGAAGTTTCAGAGAATGTTGTGTTCATTCTCTGAAGAAATTTTTGTAATCAGATGCAAGCAACTACACTGGCTGAGTGCATTTAGAGATACACAATTTAGATTCCTTATTTTGCCTACAGTTAAACAGCAAGAGGAAAAAGTAGAAACAATAAAAAAAATGGAAACTTTTAGTTAGTTGAGAATGATCGAAGATTTTGGGATCCCCTTCAGCCAAAAAAATTGAACGTCTCAACCTTGAGCTGAATTACCTTACATTATAAATGTTATTGGATCTCAGGAGTTCTGAAACTTTAATTAATCTAATGCACACTTCCTACCATGTAATCTATATATATATAAAACAGAAGTCCGTCTGTGAGTTAGTTTGTTTGTGCTCTATACAAAGTTTTATTTCTAGCTGTACGTTCGTGATTTTTATCACACAGGTAGTTTTCCGTATGGAGATGGTTGCTGTCAGGGTCCCGAAGCCCAAAACTCCCCAGAACACCCCCAAAAAAGCTTCCAAAGTGGGGACTCACAAAAAAACTACTGCGCTTGTGCACAGCCTCTACTGCGCATGTGCCTGCAACCAGCCGTTACCTCAGCCGTCCTCCATTCTACCTACGGATTCTA
>JANHJO010010803.1:0-10417 GCA_032468235.1 Pseudoxyrhopus heterurus
TTCTGTAAACCACTTAGAGAGAGCTGAAAAAAGCACTGATAAGCGGTATACAAATCTAATGCTATTATTATTATTATGATGATGATGATGATGATGATGTTCTTTGAAGGGGAGAGTTTGTACAATTCCATAACTGTACAAACTATTTCTTGAAATTCTGCTATTTCCTAAATCTGATCATGCAGGCTTGCAAATGGTAATAACAGTCTCTTTGATTGTTATATCAGGGGAAATTTTCCTGTGGTAGTGTTGTTGTTTTTCTGCTTTAAACTTGGTTCCATTATTGCATTCGTTCTGTGAAAACTAATTTCAGTTTCTAAAACTGTACATAGCTGTGGGGTAATGCATAAAAATTGTTCTAAAATTATTTTAAGTATGTAAGACCTTCTTTTTTATGTTTTGTAAGTTAAGTTTTATAAAAAACACAAGCTAAAGTCACCAAGCCTGCAACTGTAGCCTTTTTTATTTAAAAAATCTTAGAAACTTTGACTGGCCCAGACATTTTCTAGATGCTCAAATATGTATAAATTTTACCTCATGAGTCTGTATCCTGGCCATCAATTGATTGCTGGAGGGAGATGATAGAAGATTCTTAGAATCATGTTTGTATACTGTATATTGGCTTACATTGTAGTTGCAATTTGGTTTTTTGTTGTTGTTTGTTGCAAGTTGCAATTTGCAATTTGGATTTTCTTTTCGCTAATTAGAATGGTTCCCTCGTTACTTGTGTTCTGGAAACAAAAACCTCCTTTCCTTGAACCTTATGACCCCCGTAATTGCATTTTTATGTTTCAGGATGATTACTGTATGGTCTCATGGTTTTATTTGAAACAAGTTTTATAAAAAAAATTATGGCTCTAATGTTTTGATTAAGTTTTTACTGTTTAGAGTTGCCCATATTTTAGAAAGTGAGTGGCCTACAAATACTGCAGAATAATTTAACAAATTATAACATAGAGACTATTATAGCTCACTGTAACTATATAACGAGCTTGAAGGATTGAGTTGGTTGGATTTGATGATGTAAAATCATTTAAGAATATAACATGTAAAGGTATTTGCGTATTCAAGAATTATGATACCATATTGTTTCAAGAATGTGAGAATAAGCAAGAAAGTTGACCAGGATGATTATATGGAATCATGTTGTGTTACACAGCCCTGGAGAAAATAGCAGCATCCCAATTTAACAATACAAAACATAACCTTGTAACTGTCGTGTCATGGATCCACCTCCAGATCCCGCTCCAGTTGCAAGTTCAGAGGAGGAGGGTGAGTTTGAGTCTGCAGAGGAAAGTGTGGAGCCGAGTATTAGTCAGGATCAGGGCTCAGAGAATGCTAGCATGATGGATCAGCCTCAGCTAGGGTCTACAAGGACAGGCTGAGACTGAGGGAGGTGAGCCACAGCTGCAGTAAGTTGACCAGGAAGCTCCAGGCAAGGACTGTGAGCAGCTGCAGCCTGTTAGCAATGAGGAGGAGGGGGAGTCCACTCCTCCTCCTGATTCAAGGATATGTAAAGCAAAGAGGAGACAAGCGCAATGCTGGTCAGCTAGACTACCCATGAGGAGGCAACCTCGCCTCTCATGAAGGGCTGCACCAGCATTGCCTACTTAATCCTGCCCTGAGGGCTTGAGTATTGCTTGAGCAATTTGCCCAGTTCTGGGCCTTGATCTTGTCTCCTGGCTTGTTAGACTCTTGGACTGCTTTCCTGGACTTTGTGTGTGCCCATTGGACTTGGTTACCTAGTGACTCGCTGTACTGAGCTTGGAAACTGGACCTGTGCAACAGGGGTGCTTTCTGAGGACCTGTTTGGAGGGTTTGCCTATGTTGGGAGGCGGGGGGCGGGAGCGGGGCAGCATAGTGATTAAGGAAAAGCTGATAATCCATTCCAAGCAGAACAGTCTTTTAGCTGATTTTATTTACAACAAATGTTTATTATAAAAATTCCTGTAGGTTTGGGATACCAACTGGTTGAATTGATCCCTGTTGACACAATCGGCTAACTCTAAAATTAGAACTACTGGAAGTTGGACACAAATCCAAGTCAAGATGATTTTTTAGCTTCTTGGGGAGAAAGTGGGGTTTGGGGCAAATGATTGTTTGCATTTCAAGTGCAATCAGGTGAATTGAGCAGCATGATGCACATAAGTAAAGCACCTAATTTAATCCATGCCAAATAGGATACTATGCCTGCATTCACATTCTCAGGTGCTACGAATTGTGAATAGTATTGGTCAATCCCACATGTTCTATGCTTGTAAAAACCAAATGCTGCTGCAACAGTGCATGAGACTATCAGACATGTCTCCCATGCTGACATGGATGCTGGGGCTTCAGTTTCCATGGAAGATAGTTGCTATCTGTATTTGGTTACAAGAGAAACAACTGGGAGGAAACAGAATCATCCTGGGAAAACAGGGAAATTGTCTAGAAGGAAAAAAAATAGTCATTATATACTGTATAATCATGAATTGAATGGACTTGCAACTCTATTACCTCTCCAGTCCTTCAGTTCAGCAGGCATGCAAATGTATCTCATTTTTTGCTAAAGCCTCATTTCTCCCATGTCTAGTATGGCATCACATTCTCCACTCCTGTATCTGCTATAAACGTTAGTGTCCTTCCCAGAGAGAAAGCGTGCATCTGAATTGTTCAGATCTTCTCAACATAAAATAGTCTCCCGGTAAAATTTTAATTGGCAATATTTTTAGCAGATGAAAATTTTGATGTGCAAGCCATTAATTTTACAAGGAAATGGAACAATGTAGGTATCATACAAACCTAATTACTTTCATAAATTACATTTCTGACAGTTGTGTGGTCTAGAAAGGGGGAAATGTTCTAATTTAACTTTTCATGATCAAGATCCATCTTTCTGTCTTCTTGGTACTCAAATGATTCCTTGAAAAGGAGGGATGTACTTAGGTATGAGTGTAGGATAAAGTTCCTATTGCTACATCTAGCCGAGGAAGTAAACTGTCTGGGAAAATTGTATTTTAGCATTGTTAATTCTGTGTGCATTTCTATTTTTGTTTTGTTATCATATATTCCAAGGTGCTTCCAAAAATAAGGAGGGCATTCCCAAATGCCTATTCAGCCTTCTTCAAAGTACAGTAGTGTCTTCCAGATGGCTAGTGATTAGAGTTGCAGTCAAGCATTTCTGGATGGTATGAAGAAACTTGTCTTACATGAATCCATCTGTTCTATGCAGCCCTTTATTGAGATCACCTAATGTGATGCAGTCCCACTTTGGGGTGGAGGTTGAGGGGAGGAAAAACAGTAAAAATACAGGCTCATCCATGCCTGATGTTGGCAATCAGATTTGAAGCTAATGCAATGTTTTGCTTTAGTAAGGAAAGAGCAGACTATCATAACTTCCTCAGCCATATGTGATATGTGGCATTCCCCTTAACAGCAAGGAGACAATATTAGTTAGTTTTAAGTATACTGGCTGTGGCACCAGTTGTCTTTAGGTCATAGAAAATGATGCATGCTTTATTTGTGTTAAAACCAGCATTTGAAAGGTAGTGCTCTGGTGATATCTGGGTTGTGGCATTCGTTCATTGGTTATATTATGGATCGAAACAGTTGGCAGCCTCTTTATGGCCATTTAACATGTTTGAGGAGGTTGAGAGCCACAATATCAGTGGAGCAATATCCCTGATACTCTTGATCAGGCTTTGGTTTTATAAGGGTCTTAAGGATTGTTTTGTTTATTTTGACTGTGACCTGCCTTTTTCTAGGTTTATGTGAGTTTTTATTCCTGCCTTACTTGAAATGGCATGATGAAAATATATCATCATTGTTCATCAGTTATGGTCACAGGGAGCCTCCAAGAGCAATGGATTTAACTCTTCCAAGAAAAATACTTGTAGAATTGATTGCTTCCATCAAGCATTTGGGAAAGTGACCTGATTACTTTTATAACATGGTCTTAGGCAGTTCTAATTTTACATACATTGGCAGCCATTTAAGACATATTTCTGTGTCTAGAGTGCAGACCCTATTGCTATATATAAACTTCCAAGAAGTTTTCTCACTATAATATCCTGTGCTGTTCATAAAGCTGTCCTGGGAAGTTTTGGCCTGGGAAGTTTTGCTACTAAGTTTGGCTGAAACTGTGAATTTTTAAAATGTTAGTCTTCTAATATAAATCTTGCCTTTCACAGTATTGCGTGTTGTGACTGTTTGTTGTATTAGAAAATGCTGTATAGTAAACTGCATTAGAATATCTGCAGTAGATGAAATTGTAACAGTTTAGATTTGAGAGGAAAAAATACAGGTGAGGACTTGGAATCTTAATAGTGCTGTTTTAGTTTTCTTGCATACTCTGTTGTGTCTTTTGAAAAGATTCTTCATCTGCCACAGGTTAATTAGTAAATCATGAGTAAGCCATGAGTCCAGTAGACGTAAGTTTGAACACAAGAATCTGCCTTTCTTTATTGAATTCTGGGAGTTGAAGTCCACAAGTCTTAAAGTTGCCAAGTTTGGGGACCTCTGATCTAGTATGTCCTGACATTGATTCTATAGTGCAAGATAGGCACAAGATAGGCAACTAACGCTCTCCAAGTGTTCTAGCCTCCAGCAGGGTGACCAATGGTCAAGAATTAGAGGAGTTGAAGCTGCAGTTTAAAACATCTGAAGAGCCCTCATTAAGTTTCTAGATCAGAGATTGTTTTACCTCTCTGTTTGGTTTCATCTCACATCCAGCTTGAGCAGAATTCAGACAAAGATCTCTATACTTCTCTTTAAATTCAATTAACACTTATCAAGCTTACTGTGAGATTTTTAAAAGGTAGCAATATTTTTACTTATTTATTATTTCAGTTTACGTATCTCAAATCCATCTCAAATATATGACTCTGGGTGGCTCACAATATTCGTGTGGTGAAATAAGCTCTTGACCAAGATATTTCAATACAGGTAGTCCTCGACTTACAACCACAATTGAGCCCAAAATTTCTGTTGTTAAGTAAGACATTTGTTAAGTGAGTTTTGCCCCATTTTATGACATTTCTTGTCACAGTTTATAAGTGAATTACTGCAATTGTTAAGTTAGTAAACCAATTGTTAAGTGAATCTGGCTTCCCCATTGACCTTATCAGAAGGTCACAAAAGGCAATCATAGGACCCAAGGACACAGTAACCGTCATAAATATGAACCAGTTGTCAAGCATCCGGATTTTGATCCACATGACCGTGGGGACGCTGCAAAAGTTGCAACTGTGAAAAATGACCGTAAGTCCCTTTTTTCAGTGCCGTTGTAACTTTGAAAGGTCCCTAAATAAACTGTTAGAAGTCAAGGACTACCGGTATATCATTCTGAACAGTGTCATGGTGGACCTTTTCACCTCGTTTCTTCTCTTTTTGTCTCATGAACTGCCTGTGCTGGTGGATCAGGAAGAAAACACATGACAACATGACATCCATTTGCACGCACACTGTAGAACATTCCCATAAACCTTTTCTCATTCCAGCTCATACTGAAAGGGAGGAAAATTAAAGCTATCCATCCCTTCTCTTACTAAGATTGGAAAAAAAAATCTGTTCATTGCAAGGTGCGGCAAGCCGGGATTTGCACAATATAGAAATCAGAGAGATTGCCTAAAGGCTTTAGAGAAATTGAGCCTTTCCTGTTCCTGCATGAGGAGGCATTGTTTCCACAAGGACTCTAAACATGAAATCTTTCAAGAAATTAAAAACAGCAGATGCAGCATCAGTCACTTAGAAAGTCAGTCTGGTGAAGCTTGTATTTCTGAAAAGCTTTACCAAAGGCCAGGTGGCTAAGATTATATTTGTTTGTCTGCAATACTGATTTCTTTTTAATGTAAAATTTCATTTATTATTTTGTGGCTATGTTAACTGTGTCTCTCACATTCCCCCCCCACCTTTTTTTTGTTTTAAAGATGCAAATGTTGGACAAATTTCCAATGGAAGGAGGACAGAAGGACCCTAAACAAAGGATAATTCCCTTTTTGCCAGGTTTGTAAGATGAACCGTATAGTTCTCAAATGAAATATTTTTATATATTCCTTCTATCAGTGTTTATCTAACTGTTTGTCTGTCATCTATCATCTATTTACTTATCCACCTATCCCTCCCTCCACCATCCTGTCTCTCATTCTCTTTGTCAATCAATCTATTGTAGATCAATGTAGCTCTTTATTTCTCCGCTTTTCAGTATCAGTTGGAAGGGACCTTGGAGGTCATCTAGTCCAACCCTCTGCTCATGCAGGAGACCTATACTATTTCTGACAAATGGCTGTCCAGTCTCTTCTTAAAAGCCTCCAGTGATGGGGCACCTACAACTTCCGAAGGCAACTTGTTCCACTGCTTGATTGTTCTCACTGTTAGGAATTTTCTCATTTCAGATATATTGACTTCAAGTTCTGACTTCTCCATCAGATTTGGCCAAATAATCATGTTAACTAAGAATGACAGGGTTTTATGTCAACACATTTAGACATTTGAATGGCTATTTCCAACATGGGGTTTGTGTTCCTATGATCTGCTGCAGGGCTTTTCACTGCTTCGGTCTTATTTGATCCTAATTATTTATGTTGATTTTAATATGGTTCTGGCCTGAATTTCAGATAGAAATGACCTTAGACAACCTAGGAAATGATATATGCTGAGAATGCATCATGGAATTTAGTTAGAAGATACTTAGATATTTGGCCTAGGGTGAAATCGGTATGTGGGTGATACATAGCTCCATTTTTCCTATCTGAACAGACAGTTTTATAATGGATGAGAGAAAACAAATTGAAAAAAATCCAGATAAGATTAAACAACTATAGATTGTTGTTTTAGATCTGATTTTAGTTGGGACTATATGCTTGGTCTGGGTATTCTGTTACATTTCCTGTATAAGAACAAATAGGATGTTCTGTGCATTGCCAATGCCAGTTAGACAGATCCAATTACATGTACTCTGGTAATGGGACTGCTATTAAAATGCACTGCATGTGATGCTGCCTTTAAAGATGCTTTAGAAATTCCAGGCAGAACAAAATGCATCTCCTAACATGCTTATGAAGCTGGATATTCAGAACAGATCACCTCAGTACTGAACTGTTTCTGTTTGGGGTCTATGACAATTCTCCACGGCCAACTTGCTGTGGCCAACTCACTATGGCCAACTCACCATGGAACAACTCGCCATGGCCAACTGGCTGTGGGACAACTCACTGCAGGACAAGTTACACTAACGTCAAAGAAAAGGTGGAATAGAATCATTAAAGAAAGGATGCGAAAGGAGGGGGAGAATGAAATGGGAATGACAAAAATTAAAATAAATTTGTATTTATTTTAAATAATTGTATTGTTAAATTGTCCCATGGTGAGTTGTCCCATGGTGAGTTGGCCATGGCAGTGAGTTGGTCATGGTGAGTTGGCTGAAGAGAGTTGGCTGTGGTGAGTTGTCCCATTCTGTTCTGTTTGTTGCCTTTTTGATTCTATATTGTGTAATCTTCAGAAGGCCACCTTGGGACTATGTGGTGTAGTATTTCAGATTTCCAATTGAATGTGGCAATGGAAGAAGAGCTCAAGATATGTGGGAGTTCTTTAAAATTGTAGTATTAAAAGCACAAAAGAAAAAAAAATAGGAGAAACTGTTTATACAGCAACTTGGTGAATATTTGAAAAAAAGAAAAAAATACATCATGGAAATATAAAGAGGATTTGGGAAAGAATATAGACAAATATTCTGGAACTGTAGATCTAGTGCCAAGACAACATTCAGAATCAGCTGGGATTAGGAAGATTGATTGATTGATTTTATTATGAGTCATCAAGTCATTTTTGCCTCCTAGCAACCACATAGCTTGATTTTTTTCAGAGGAATTGAAGGAAGATGAGAGAAGGGCAATGGGAATGATCTGGGTTCTAGAAGCTAAATCCTATGTAGAGGGATTGAAGGAAATGGGAACATTTACCATTGAGAAGAGATTGAGACTGAGGGTATTCCTAAATATTTCAAAGAATGTCACACTGAAGAAATGAGAGACCTACTGTATTTTCTTTTATTTGAGGGTGTATATCATGGCATAATAGATTTAAATACCAGATGGCAGACACTAATTTACCGTTAGCTAAACCTTCTAATAGTAAGACTAATGTATCCTTGAAACCAGTGTTGATCTGTCTCACGTTTACAAATCAACTGTAGACAACTCTTTATTTGGGTAGATTAACTTGGATTTCTGCACTGAACAGGGAGATGGACCCCATGGCCTGTATGTCATTTTCTAATCCTGCGGTTCTCTTTTAGGGTTACAAGTATACTTGTTCTGAACTATTGACTCTTTTGATTCGGATTGATGGAAGTTGTATATTTGGAGGAATCAAGGCTGGGAAGGGTGGCTTTAAAATTTGGATTCTGTTAGGCAACTGAGCACCCCAAATTTCCAATCGATATTCCTCCCCAACTCTCTCCATTGCTGCAGTATAGTATCGCAGATTTCCAAATAGCCTTATGCTGTTTGAATGTGTTTCTTCTTAGGCTGTGTAATTATTCCCATTAAAATATTCCATTATGCAATGGTGTTCTTCCTCAGATATGGGCAGAATTGCAATTTAGTAACCATCATGGTTCTTTCTAGGAGTTGCATTCTGATTCCAGTTGTTCCCTGGATTGTGGTAGCAGCAAAGCAAGACTCACTCTGGCTTGAGTGCAGAGAAAAAGAGCATGCTGTGCGGTTTTCCATGCCAGCAAAATGAAATAGGAGAGATATAACATCAGACCCAGCTTGCCAGCATCTCAGATTTGAACAAATAGAAATTACAGTTTGAATATATTCTGTTTCTGAAGCATTGTAACCTATTTTTGGGTAGCTCAGGGAAATTTGTTTCCAAAAAGGTTATGGCAATGGTACATTTTGCTTGCTCGGTGCCTCCTTTCCTTTTGGGAAGCCTGGAAATTTTCCTTTTTGTGGAATTATTTTACAATGGAAAGCAGAGGTGATGGTGATGTTCTCCCGATGTGAGTTCCCAACAGAATTTGGAGAATTCCATAAAAATAATCACAAATGAGGAATTCAATATACAATATACAAATCTCTAACTCTATAAAATCCTAGCCGTGGAATGGACAGCCCCTTCCTTCATTTAAAAAAATGAATTTGAATCATTCTTGAAAGCTGGTATCTGCAATTGTCCCTCAGGAAGCCATCAAACTGCTTATATAAGTGTTTCTTCACCTTAGCAACTTTAAGATGTATGGATTTCAATTCCCAGAATTCCCCAGACAGCATGCTATCTGGGAGCTGAGGTACATACTTCTTAAAGTTGCTAAGATGGAGAAACACTTGGCTTATACTCTTAGGAAACTGTGCCTGATGTTCAATCAGAACCTGTTGAATTCCCTCTGCCTTAAATGTTAGACTTGAAGAAGAGTTACCAGCTTCTCTGGCTCAGACTTGTTTTGTACCTCTGGGAGATCTTTCTTGGCCAAGCAAAGCTTTTATAGGCTGAGATTTATAAATGGTTGGAAATAATCAGACATTCTGTGTTTGGCACTTTTGCAAGGTCAGAATGAGGTAGGTCTGCAGTTCCTTGAATTTTCCCTTGTTCATCCACTGGAACAAGTTCTTTTATTTCAAACCCCAAATGGCTGGGAAACTCAAAGACAGGAACCAGAGTTTTCTGTATCAGTTGTCATTTATGACACTTTCTAAATAAAATGTGAAGGAAGAGGGAATAGCTTTTGTGTTTGGGTGTGTAGATGTGCTTGTGTATGTATTTTGAGAGAGATAAGGTGTTGGTTTTACAATAGAGAGCCTAGGATTTTTTTGCATTCCAACTTTTTTCCAGTTATCACCCTTCTTATATTCTTCCGCTTCTGTGCAGTTTTAATACCATACCAACCCTTGAATTTCAGTACCAGTGTGGGAATTTGGCTCTTGCTTTATAATTCAAACATGCTGCTTTCTGGGAAGCCCTTCCTTGGTAATATTATACATTGTGGTTCCTGACGTCTGAAAAATGTTTCCAGTTATCCTGTCTACCCAGCTGCCTCCAGCTTTTTCTTTCTTTTTTTCTTTTTTGCAAACCTCTAACAGATTTAGATGTGAAACCTTTGATAGGAAACAAAATAGTCGATCAGCAGCTTTGAATATCTTTTTTTATCTAAAGAAGGTATTTTTAATATCATAAATATTTAAAATTACGTTTTAAAGGATAGGCTGCAATGGTTTTGCTATGATTACTTCACATTATCGTTTGCACATGAAAGAAATACAAGGAACCGGGTGGAAATTGGGAAACGTACAAAAATGAACACAAGATAACTGAGCTTGCAAAATTAACTACAGGGAAGAAAATCATGCTTAAATTTAGGGTTTTTTTTAATAAAAAATATCTCTGTCACTTGATTGCCAATCCATGGTTTAGTTACAAAGAAACTATTTCTAAGATT
>JANHJO010010806.1:93814-106057 GCA_032468235.1 Pseudoxyrhopus heterurus
GAAGGATGGAAGGCTGAGTCGACCTTGGAGCTGGTGGGATTCGATCAGCCAAACTGCTGATCTGCGGTACTGCAGTACTGTGTTCTTACCACTTTGAGCCACTGCAGCTCCCTCTAATAATCATCTCTATTTCCTACCATAAACTAGTTGGACTTACCAAATGGTTGAGCTGAACTCTACAGAGCGGTGCCAAAATTGGCCCAGATTATATGTTGCTGAAAATACCATTTTCTTCCTTGAGGTTATTAGTAGCTACCCAATGATCTACCTCTCCCCTTCTGTTTACTAATGATACAGTTTGATTCCTAGACAAGCTGGAATCGATAGTGGGAAAGGCTTCTCAAGCAGACTGCAACAGGCGAAAACAATTTCACTTCTCACACTGAGTAAACTAAAGAACGTTATTTGTGGGCACTTGGAGTGCACTTCACTTGCCAATAGTATAGGAACAGCTTAAATTTTAATCTGAACTAATGACCTATCAGGAATAAATTCAGATAGTCCTCGGTTTACAACAGTTTGTTTTAGTGATCGTTCAAAGTTACAACATCACTGAAAAAAAGTGACTTATGACCATTTTTTCATACTTACGACTGTTGCAGCATCCCCGTGGTCATGTGATCAAAACATTTGGCAACTGGTTCATATTTATGACGGTTGCAGTGTCCTGAGGTCATGTGAACAGCTTTCGAGTACTTCTGACAAGCAAAGTCAATGGGGAAGCCAGATTCACTTAACAACCACGTTACTAACTTAACTGCAATGATTCACTTAACAACTGTGGCTAGAAAGTTCTAAAATGGGGCAAAATTCACTTAACACAGGTCTCACTTAACAACATAAATGTTGGGTTCAATTGTGGTCCTAAACTGAGGGAATACCTGCAATCTTTATACAGCTGGAGGCTCACACATACACACTGAATGTGTAATAAGGTGATTAAACAGGGTAAAAACCAGGAGATTGAGTTCTAATCCTACCATAGGTACAAATCCAATTGGGTGACTTTGGGCCAATCACTTTTTCTCAGCCCTAGGAAGAAAGCAATATGGAATCCAACTATTTAATGAAAATGTAGGGATATATAATTTTTACGGAGAAAACCTAAAGAAGGTGGACATCTTTTGGTATCTGGGATCCCATCTTCAAGGCAATGGCAACATCAATGGTGAGGTGCGAGCAAGGGTGAATGCAACCTGGATGCGTTGGCGAGAACTCACCGGTGTGTTATGTGACAGACAAATGCCAACCCATCTTAAATCTAAGATTTACAAGACAAGCATCTGCCCTGTTGCACTGTATGGCATTGAATGCTGGGCAGCAACAACAGGGACCGAAAGCTATCTCCATGCCATGGAAATGCGAATGCTCCATTGGATATCGGGCATCTCCCTTCTTGACCACATCACAAATGACACCAATCGGCAACATTTTGGAGTGGCACCAATTATAGAGAAGATTAGAGAAGGCTGGCTCCGCTGGTATGGACATGTCCTGAGAGCAGCACCTTCCACCATTGCCAAGACTGCCAACCAACTAGAAGTCAATAGTCGGCGACCTCGCAGGCGTCCAAAACAGAGATAGCAAGACCAAGGTATGCAAGCTGCGGGCCTGCACCCTGGAGACATAGCTGACCGTGGAAAGTGGCATTCAATGATTCGAAAAGCGGACCCTGCACTAGCGGGAATACACTAGGAAGAAGAAGAATAGCTCGTTGATTCTGCACTTGCCATTGCAGCCCACTCATTCAGAGTTCTCCTATTTACTTCTATTGGGAGATATTTCTAGGCCATGTATCATCCCATACTACCTTGCCTACAACCTGGTGACCTCATGTTCTATACTCAACTTCTTGAAATTTCCAGTTTCAAAGAAAATGAGGTTTCTAGCTTTTAAAAAAAAGAATCATACAAGCAACAGGCTAGTGAAATTCAGAAGTTTAAGGCCAGATCAAGTTTGGTAAAATGGGAGAACGACAGCCCATGAGATAACAGTTTTTTTCCCTTCTCAGATGAGGAGAACAAGCAGAATAGATGATACAAAATAAACATCTATCTATTAGTAGAATTAATTAGCAGCAGTTTAGTAGAATTCCAGTGATCTTGGTAAACAGGTCAACATCTCAATTTATGAATTGAGATCTCAGGCATGGAAAGGTCTTTCCCAATACCTGCTAGCAGCAACTCTTGTTCGCTGTCATTGAGCTTTGGCATCTTTTAATTTTCAAACAAAAAGAAATAGTGTCTCATGAAAGCCAGGAGAGACATAGCAACAGAAACATTGCTAGGCCTTTTCTATTAGCACCTTTTATTTTCAAAACAAGCAAATATCCCACACTTAGGAAACTGATTGAGAGAGGAAATATTTTACTATTTTCCTATAAAGCTTTTTTTCAAGCCTAAAGGGTATCTGTTTTCAGGATTTTTAAGACAATGGCCCAGAAATGGATGCAATTATCCTGGGTAGCATACTTTAGGGCAAAGACAGATTATCCATAGTGTCTCAAGGTGCATTATGCTGTGCCCAAGGCTAGGAAAACTAACCTAATGTAAAGGAAACAACCTTCACGGGATAAATTGCTTAACAATAAAGTATCCATTAATATAAATGTACAGTAGGAACTAGAGGGAAATAATGATTCAGCTGGGCTGACAGAGCAGGCAGAAAGGTTTATCATATGCAGGATGCATGCAAACAATGCAGCATCTTCACCTATTATAGCTTAGAACACTTTTTATTAAATGCTACAATAATTTTGATCCAAAGCAGAATCCAAGATGCATGATAGACTCCATTTCTCAAAGAAATTTTAACAAGGCACCTAACATATTCAGTACCATCAAATAGTCGAAAAGGAGTCCTTGTGCACTGCAGACAAGTGTCAAAACAGCATATTCACAGAATATGAATACTTAAGTTACAGAGTTGGCAGCGTTTGCAATAAGTTACCCATAGGTAGAGGTCACCAGGTAAGGGGCCCTCTATATTGTGACAGTTATTGTAAAAAGCAGTATTTCCAAAGGGAGCTGGACCATAGTTGGGCTTAACTGTGGCATTGTTAATTTGGCCAAAATTAGGAAATGCTCTTATCATCAGCATAAGACCTCTCAGCAAGACATCGGTCTCCTCCTGGGATCTTGAATTCTCTTCAATAACTCTAAGCAGCACAACGGCCACATTTCAGCTAGTTTTTTGGCCTGCGTGGAATTTTAAATAGCTCACCTTTTTTTCCCTATTCAATTATGTACGATTCTCAGAAACTGCCTTGACCAATCCCTGCAGTTTTCTTGGCAAGGTTTTTTAAAAAGTGGTTTGCCATTGCCTGGTTCCTCCGGCTGAGAGTGAGCCCAGAGCTATTTGGCTATGTGCCTAAGGGGAGACTAGAACTCAGAGTTTCCTAGTGTCTACCCTTATGCCTTAACTGGCTCTAAGTTCACCTCTTAAAAGTCTCCTATTCCTATCTAGAAAATCTCTTCCTCCCAAAAAATAATCAGACCAAAAAGCGCAGCCATAACTCTTTTAGTGATAGAGGTTTCATAATGGCAGGACCCCTGAAGGTTGAGGGGCTGAGTTGTGGCTTTTGACTTCTCAAAAGTTGCCAATCCCAGACTTATGGACATTCTGATACCCACTGTCCCCCCTGTGTGTGTGTTGCTGTATGTACTTTCATGTGTATTCACATTTTGTACAAGACAAATAGTAAAAAGTTGGTTGCTTCAACAATATATGCTGTAACGACATATCTTCCGTAATGCATGATCTGATTAGTGAAAGGTATGTTATTATTAGATACATAATCTGTGCAAGCTGAACACAGAGCTAGTTTCATAATATCCAGAACTTCTTCAAAAGAATGATCCCAAAATTAAGCTTCCTTGAAGCGTAAAAGAGAACAGCCTACAGCAGCCAAGACAACTTTCAATGGTTGGTTTTCAAGTGTTGCCTTGATAATATGGTCATTGCTATAGGTTCTGATTGTCTTGAGCAACAGTGTTTCATTGAGGGCCGCATCAGGGTTGTGTTTGACCTTGGAGGGCCAGGGCGGGCGTGGCCAACTCAACATCACTTGTGTTGGGGGTGCCTGTGGTGGCCCGAGGGTGCTGCCAGTGAAAATGGGCTCCCGAGCTGTTTTCAGCTGCAATGGCTTCCTACAACTCTCTGCCAGCAAAAATGGAGCTTGGGAGGGCTACCCACGGCCCTCCCGACATCCGTTTTCACTGCCAGAGGCACTGCGGGCTAGTCCTTTGCTGTTTCCAGGGAAGCCCCACAGGCCAGATCTAAGCACCCCGTGAACCGGATCCGGTCTCCGGGCCTTGACTTTGACATCCCTGGTCTTGAGGGTTGTTCTGTATTCAAAAGCATTGATTTACTCATTTTGCTCCCTCTTTAGCATGTGCTTCACAAAAAGGCAATTATTTCATAAGGAGAGGAAAATTCAGTGTCCTCCCTTTTGATGGATATCCCCAACCTGCTCAGAAAGCAGGACTGCAGCCCCATAACATCAATTGACTCACCTCTTCCAAAAGTACCCAGGTCTCCCCCTGCCTTGGCTGAGCTGCAGTCACTGAACTGTGATGCTAAGGATTCAAAATCTTCCTCCCCAGATTTAATCTTCTGGATGTAGCCTAGGGAGAACAGGGAGTAAAAGAGTTGAGAATCAGAGGTCTGCTATGAAAAGAGAATATTTCTAGTTACAAAGCTAGGATGACTTAGATGTTACTGTTAATTCTATATCTAGATAATCGCAGGGGTTTCTTTTCATTTTTTTTAGGAAAGAAAGATCCACAAAACCACATTATTTTTTTCTGCAAAAAACAGTATTTTCATATAGAAAGCTATGTATCATAAAACACAGACCTAACATTGCTTATTCTCTAGAATACTTGTTTTTTGTATATTGGAATTCGAAAAGTTGAGGGGAAAGGGAAGCATCTTATATCTGAAGTGGCTGAATCTGGGTAAGTTTCACTCTGGATACCAATCTCCCTTCTAAACCATTCTCTTTCTGTTGCTATACTGTACATATATTATCCTAAACTGCCTGCAGCTGCAAGTTATTTATTCTTAAAATACACTATCCAAAGCCTACTTATGTTATTTTTGCTAAAAACAAGCCCACTGTACTGCAGTTCACCTATTTCACCTTCATCCTATCTGGTTTGGTTTTGCAGGACAACTGTATTTTTTAAACAAAGCTGAAAAGCACCATATGTGAAAGTTACCCATGTATGTCTAATTGCTTTCCAGTAGTTTTCTATAAGCAGGAATTGTCTTCTTATAGTACTTGTAGCAAACAGTATTACCGTTTATTGTGCAACGTAAGACAGCCAAAATAAGTGAGCCCGTATTCACTAATTTTAGAGAGAAGTTATAATCAAGAGGTGCTTTCTCTCTTCCCAAATACAGTACAATCACTGTTAAACAATGTGAAAGTGAATACAGATTTGACTGCCTCCCCCCCCCCCAAAAAAAATCTTCAGTCCTTGTTTGGGGGACTGAACAGGGAGTCCTCTGTATAATTAAGTTGGCTCCGTATGCAATTTAAGACCTGGAAAATCTTATGTGCATAATGATAAATTGAGGGGGAGGGAATCTACCTGTCGTTTTGTGTTACAGCTAATTGGGTTTTATAAATATTAAATCCAAGTTATTCCAGTTATGCTTTAAACTGTTCTCAACTTACCTTTATAGCAATGTAATTTGCCTTGATTTCATAAGAACTTTTTCTTTGATCATTCCCTTGCCTCACTTATGTGTACTGGCATCTTGCCTCCCATACAAATAAAAGCAAATTGCTTTGCAGTTTAGGAAACATCTTTTCAAAAACCATAGGTTAATTGCAAAGCAGCAATTATTCCTTCTTTGGGTTTTTTAAGCCTCTGTATTTGCCACACAGGATGTTCTTTTGGTTATTTAAAAATTGCTTATATTTCCATATGGCCATTATGTTACTTGTAAAACACATGCAAATGTGTTCCATATCTGTATCCTGTTCAAAGTGCTTAAAGTGTTTTATAATTTTATCTTCATGCTAAGTTTGCAAACTTGCTTAGGCTGTTGAGAGTCTGCAAGCAGCCAAGGTTACTCAATGAGTCTTGAGGTTGCACACTTCTGCATGCAAGTCTGATATGTAAGCCATTTCAGTTGTTACATTCTGATACATTCAGTATCCCCAGTGGTCACTAACAGCATTTCTAATAGCACCCAGATCCCAATGAAGAAATGTGTAACCTTTCTTTGCTACTGTTATATCAGGACAATGGTGGTTGTTTGAAGCTAAAAGAAAATATAAATGATGACTCAAGAGAGGCTCAACAGAAATGCCGATGCTTACTTTGTATGCATCACAATTAAGGAACAGTCAGTGCTCAGCTCAACTCTACTTTACAACAATCTGCAGATGCTGCTGTTCTTTGATATATTTACAAGTTACATTTGCTGGAAACTGGGCAATTCTCCTTATGTCCTTCAGAAGTATTGGGAATATAACTTTCAGAATTCACAGCCCGTATGACTTAATGTGGTCTGGGTACACCTGGAGAGGCTGCTCTAATCTTATCTATTTATAACAAAAAAAACCTGCTTACATGGCAGTCCAGTCAGGAGGAACTGTATGATAGAGGGTCCAGTACTTCTTTAATGGCACTGCTTAAGCATTATTGTGTTACTTGCAAGACAATTGAGCAGATGTTACCTACAGATGTACACTGAACAAATTTATGGAAGTATACTGAAAACCAAGATCAAATGAACTATTTTCTACAAAGACGAGCTAAGCATTCAAGCAGGATTTTCCAACTGAGCGCTCCAGAAATACATTTCTTATTTCTCTCCTGCAGTGAGACGTGTTTATGCAGATCAACAGCACCTGGATAGAAAGCAAATGGCACTTTGGCATTTGAATTCTCCAAGAAATGTGGTTTTGGAAGGGATGGGAGGTAGGGGGTGACTTAACAATTCACCTAAATAAAATGAGCCGCAACTTAAGAGCCCTCTAACTGCAGAAAATGAGATCTACTTCTGAAGATGTTGTATTCTTGGATGCACACTTTTTTCCTACGAGTATCTATATAAATACAGATCACGTATTTAATGCTGCAAGTACATACCAGATCTCATGTATGGCCACCGTCCCACCATGTTGGTCTCTGGACAATCTGAGGTAGGCCCATGGTTATCCCTGAACTCATGACCCACCTCAGACTCCAATCCTAAAGAAGGCAGACTGAAGTCTCCCAAAATAGTAAATCTGGGGAATTCTATTGCCAGCCCAGAAATTAAGTTAAGAAGCACAGGGATTGCTGTGCAGCAGGGAGGCTGGTATAACAGCAGCAATCCCAACTGATCCCTATACTTCAACTTAATGAACAGAATCTCACTGATCTGGCAACTTGCAGTTCAGCAACTCCGAAGTTAGTAAGAAATTCCCAGATAATAATCATCACCCCTCCATCCCAGTATCTGATGTCACACCTGAAAACCAACTGGGTATATCTCTGGAAGAGCAATGTCCCTTCTAGTCCCAGCCAACTCTCAAGTGTCAGATGATCCACTCATTAATGGTTAAATCACTGTAGTAGAGGCTCTCATCCTGTCCAACCGCCCCCACCACCACCAAATTTACCTCTGGTTCTCACCCAGGGAAAGGAGGAAAAAAAGGTGGTTTTTATTTTAAAGGAACAGGCACTCAGGCTAACAGTGGGAAACCCACAGTTCAGCTTTCAGGCACTTCACCATTCAATGGAAAATATAGAGACACCACCGCATTTGAATATCTTTTCATGGTTGCTCTACCCAGTGCTAGTCTACACTCTACAGTGTATTTCTTGACTGTTGATTCCTTTACTACCAATGGGTTCATTCTAAAAGGCAGAAGATGCCCATCTCTTCATTGTTAGTTGTAAGGCCAGTTGTTCTAACTGTGGTCATTAGTTTTATCTTCTACATATTTAATTTTGGCCTCACTTTTTCACTGTACTTCTTGACTTTTAGAATTTGTAGATCCTTTGCATTTTGAGGGAGATGGGAAGTTAAGAGAGATAAGAAATATAAATTAAATAAAATAAAATTTTCAGCTGTGCCTGAAAAAGGATGTTGTAGAGCCGGAGGAGAGCAAAACAAAGCAACCAGAATCACTTGGGGACTAGAGCAGCTCCCCTAAGAAGGAAAGTTGTAAATGTTAAAAGATTTTTTTTTTAGTTTGGAAAAAAGAAATACGAGGGAAACATCTTAGAAGTATAGAAAATGTGGACAGAAAGAAGGGGGACTTTTCACATACAATGTTTAACTCTGGGTCATTTATTAAAATGAAATTCAGGACCAACGGAAGTAATGCATAATAAAACTGTACAATTCATTGCTATCAGATGTGACAGCCGTAAATTTACTTTGACAGAGATTATCAGGAAGCATTTGAGAACATAATAGCAAACTATTTCCATTTTTCTATTAAACAAAATGGGATGTATCATTGAAGTCACCAGGAATCAAGTGCAAGTTTATGGAAATTTTATCTGTAATGGGAGGCTGAACATATTCAAGAGGAATTAGGTTACTGATGATCAAGTTTTGACAAGTGTTTATCTCTCTTTAAACCATCATACTACAAATACCAATAGCTAGGGAGCAACAGTGGCTGAACTATTGTTTCCTCCTTTTATATTTTGACATCTTGAACGCCTCTGATTGATCACACATGGGCTCTTGTCCCGGCTAGATCATGCAACCAGCCCAACCTTATCCATGAGAAGGAATAATTCCTTTTAAGTCATGTTCCTTAGCATCTTTAAGATCGGCAGTCTTTTCCTCCACTACTATCATCTTGACAGCCAGCAAAAACCTCAACTGGAAGGACAGAAACAGAAAGCGTCCGTGGAAAAAATCTTTTTGGGGAGGTCATTTTCCTGCTGCCTTGTTCTCTGACTAACTTGGCCGGAGTTCATCCATTAGAGAGATTACTTCCTCCCTCTTTGTCCCAGCTATAAAGAACTCCTTTGCTTCTGATAATTCTCCTTTGCTTCTGATAATTAATTTCTCTGCTAGAGGTTTCAGCAGGGTTAATTTAGTAATATTCTAAGATCATTAATATCCATTTCTGAAGTAACAGAACTACTGAGATGCCGAGAACATTGTCTTCCAACACCTTATTTCCTGCTGCATGCAGGTTTGGGGATACCATGGACTATTGCCAGGATCCAAATTGAACTTATCTAACATTAAACTACCCTAAGGCTATATAAATCAAGGAAAAGGGGAATAAGTAATAATTTGGGGAAGAGGGAGAATGTGATGAATTCATAATTCAGTACTAAACCACCTGATTTCATTTCTTTCCCTCTAACAAGAAACAAAAAAAAAATCAAAATTGATGCAGTAGAGAATAAAAGATGGTAATATTTGCAGGTCCCGGCCTGCTGTCTTTCAAATGTTCTAGCTCTGTAGAAAAGCTTTCAGATTTAATCTAGCTGCCTTATGAAAAACCTTTGTGATACACATAGCTTTGCACCTGTTTGACAAAACTAGCAATATAAATGGCTCAACACAAGCAGCAAAATATCTGTTAAATGAAGGACAGTCCTCAGCTTATTACTATAATTGGGGCCAAAATCCTTTGTGTGACTGTGACGGTCATTAAATGGAGCATGTGGGTGCCTCAGGGGGTTGGGGAAGTTCTGGAGGCCTTGGACTGCTCCCCACCAGATCCTGAAGGCCTTAGCCAGCTACAAGGCCCACCACCTTATGCAAAACTGCTGCAGGCTGGGAGGTCTCAGCTGGCTACAAAGCCCAACCGAACACATAAATTGCTCCACTTACCTCTCATACCCAGCCGATGCAAGGCACAGCCTTCCTAGAGGTCAGCTTGTGCAATTCTGCAAGTAAGTACCATTCTCTATGCGCTTCCCAGGTGTGGTGGGGTGGAGAACATTTCTGTTTCTGCACCCCACAGAAGAAGCTCAGCTTTGCTTTGTGCATGAAAGGGAACTTCTCTGGTGGATGCAGAAAAACAGTTTAAATCATGAAAATTTATGGTTTGATTCTGTACCCCACAGAAGGATGTGTGTATAGGGAAGGGAACTACTCTGGTGGGGTGCAGAAAAGGAGCCTAGATCTTCATGATTTATGCTTCATTTCTGCATCCTGTGAAAGAATGCCAACTGCTCCTTCAGCCAGCCCCTAGAGACAAGAGGGAGTCGTTTTGGCAGATGACAGCAGCTTGCAACCTTCCCTGCTGGTTTCCCCACTGACTTTCTGGGGCAGCCAGCAGGAAAGATCACATGATCACAGGGCACTTGGGAACTGGTGCGAACAGGTTTTCAAGCACCTGAAATGTGGTCATGTGACTTCAGCGGAGTAGCAGGGTTACGTTTTATGATGGCCAGACATGCTTTATGGTCATAAAGCACCCTTTCGGAGGCAATTGTACCTATAAGCATTTGTTAAACAACTGGTCATAAGTTAAGGACTGCCTGTAAGCCGAGAAGCATGCCTTATATCAAATCAAATTATGAGATACTCTAGCTGTTAGTGGTATTCAAAAGTCTCTCAAAATCTCTTCAAAAGGGATCTTTCAGGAGCTCAAAATTGTGATTCATTTTGTTTCTATACAAATCAGTTAACAGGTGAAGGTTTTCTAACTGGTTGTGCCCAATGGTAAATACCAACAGAGGTATTTCACAGCTTTTAAATCAGCTGCTCACACGTATCTAAATCATGTAACTGTAACTGTAAGTAGCCCCAAACAGTCCTCCCAAATCTAGCAAATCAGGCAAGTGAACTCATAAATGAATCTGGACAATCACTTTAAACAATTTAACACATTCACAAAGCTTCTGTCAATTCCCTTACCTCACAATGGTGTTTAACAAACACAGAGTAATAACAGAGTTAAAATCTACTAAACAAATACATGACAGGTAATGACGATACACCTGTCAAACTGATGGCTCCCAAAGGATCTATTTAAACAATTCTGAGCTATAATTATGTTCATTAGATATGATACCTCTCTTCACAGAAATTCAATGAAACTCAGCTGTTTGATTGAGACTGAGGTGGGCATTGATGCAATACCTTTTGTGAGATTTTGTTGTTTTTGTTTATAATTTTACTTGCTCATTTTTAGAAGATAATAACAGGCTGTTCTCACTAAATCAACAGCATCAATTTTTCTTTATCAAGTCAAAGTACACATCACTTTTATATAATTATATGCAAACTTCTATGACCTTTGCAGCAAATGGAGTATTTCAAGGGGAGATGGAGGTTCTGGCAGAAAATGGATTTCCTTCCCTCCTGACCATAGTGCTTCATACTTGGGAGAATTATAAAAAAGATAATAAAAGTGACAAATGCATACATTCCTAACTGGTTTTATCAACCCTGCAGCCGAAAAGTTGGATGAAACAACCTTTAATCACATCTTTCCTTCTGTCCTTAAGTGACACAGAAGATTGTTCTAACACAAAAATTATCAGATGGGATTTTTGTCTCAGGGGCTATCAGCTGATACTTTAATACATTTTAAGCAACACTTGAATATAAGAATTACATCTGGATCTCATATAAAACAAGATTAAATTGTCTCTCTCTATAACCTTATCAGAAGATGGATGCCATTTATTGCTGCTGCAGAAACAACTTTTCATTTACTTGGTATTCTATCTGAAAAAGATAACATGCAGAAAAAAGCTGGTCTCAGAATTTCTACTTGAAAATGTAGTTCTGGGACTTTGGTTTGCAGATAAAGGACTTTGTAGCTCCTGTGCTAGTGACCACAAGTTACCATGTTTGCTCAATTTCAAGAAAATATTGACAAAAATGTCCACTCTGTAGTTTTTATACTCACGAAATTCAAGAAAATTCAAATTCTATAGCAACTCTACATTAAAGTCAAAGTGCTTCAATTTAGGGATGTTATGATGAGTCCAGGCATAGATTAAAGAATATTTCTAACTTCTAGTTATGCTCTATCGCAACCTATCGGAGGCACACCATGTCCAGGAAGATTGAACTAGCCAGTTATTATCATTCACCTTAGCAAAATTTAAGTACAGACCACACTACAGTGCAGATAACAAATACTCTTTATCTTTATCAAGTCTCTCTCTCTCCCCCTCTCTCTCTCCCTCTCTCTCTCACACACACACACCACACACACACACACACACATCTATATATATAAAGCAGAAGTCCGGTGCGCATGTAAGTTTGTATGCGCTCTATAGAACTCTTTAATTCAAGCTG
>JANHJO010010806.1:233136-243754 GCA_032468235.1 Pseudoxyrhopus heterurus
GACATTGTAAACCGCTTAGAGAGGGTTGCAAGCCCTGATAGGTGGTATATAAATACAGTGCTATTGCTATTTTCCAGGGCCATTTTTTTTAAAAAGAGGGTCAGTTGGGAGCCATTCAGCCTCTTTCTGAATTTTCCTATCAAAAAGGATGCAGAATTGGAGGTTTTTCACCAAATCTTCTCTTACCATTTGCCATCCTGGCTGGAACGGCTGGAAATCTCTCAAGGGCCACAAAAATCCACAACCCAAGATCCAAGGCTAGTGTGATTGTCCACAACCCAAGCTGTTGAAAGCTGTAAAGGACACCAGCATCTTCTGTCCTTAGCTGGAAAATAATTTAAATCCGTTCCCACCACTTGGGACAGAACATATTCGGCAGCCAGATTTTTGGAATGCCAAGCCGGATGAATTGTGAAATGTAAGGAGGAGGAAGTTGTCTGGTATGTTAAGAGTTTAACCTCCTTTTTTTTAAAAAAAGAAAGAAAACACACTGCAACCTTGGAAGAATATTACTAAATTCGGAGGGTCCTCCTAATCAAAATTTTGCCTGTTGGTTGCTTGTTCCACACTCTGCCCAACCCTTTTTTTTTTTTTAACCCCAGATGACACTTCTGGCAATATACCAAAAGTGAGTGTGTGTGGTGGGGGCAGGAATGCCCACACTCGTCTCCCCTCGTACACACACATACACTGACACACATTTTCTGTGTTTGATATGACAGAAACCCTATGCATTCTGGGAGATTTTAATAAAGAAGACAGGCCTGTGAAATTTAATAAAAGAGTTCATCAGATTATACAGCGGTGGCTCCATGCCACCGCACCAGCAATAATATCCACGCAGCGGGTGTGGGGTGGGTTTAACCCCTTGAGGGGCAGGACTGTATTAAATCTTTCTCCAGCACCGAGCTCACGGTGCTTTAATATTTATGAATCTTAGCAGCTTTGGGAACACAAGACCGGCAGTTTGTTGCATGAGGGAGTGGGGAGGTAGTTTCCCCTCCTCCTCGTTTCTCTGAAGTGATGGACTCAGACGCTCACTTATGGCATTTGCAAGCAAGCTCTGTCTTACTTTTGTTAGAGTTTAGGTAACACCAGACTGAGATTTGTCTGAAGGAAGACATTTCCTGCCTCAGAGACCTTGCCTTTTCTCCTACCCGATATCTGAAATGCCTAATGGTGGCTAGAGGGTGGTAGTGAATCAGCGGGAAGCAAGAAGTACCTTTTAAATGTTCACTGGAAATCTTTGCCTGCTAAAAATGGAATGATGCAATTATTATAAACTTCTAACAGTCAGCGAATCTTTCCTCAATTTACCCAGCTTTTTTGGAGAAAGGCAGATGGTTCCGGCAGAAGAACGCTGGATATGTGCTACAAAAACTTGAAAACTCAATAGTAGCAGTCCCAAATATTTAAAATATGTGATTTTGGGGGGTGACAACTGCTGAGGGTATAACCAAAAGACTCATAGACGATTTATTGGATAAATTGTATTAAATGTTAAAATTGGTTGCCCTTTTCTTCCAAACACTTCCTTGTTTGACACCCAATCTTGGAACATTCCCAAGGACTGTAATTATTTCTCTGATGTTAACAAATTCTGACATGACAGTTTCCTTTAGACTGTTTTTGGTCTATAGGGCCTGACTTTTGGCACACCATCACACACACTCTCACACACACACACAATACCTCATATGTCTGTAATGAAGGGGGTTCCATATTGTAGTCCCTAAGTCAAGTCTCTAAGATCATGTTCAGACTCACAAACTACCCAAAGAAGATAAAATGTGAAGGGTAGATAGATGTTCAGAAATTAGATAAAAATGCTTTGGAAAAAAAAAGTAGTATAACTCTCACTGAAAACGTTTCTTGGATGAGAAGCGAAATGTCTTCAAAGAAAAACCAGAAAATCCACTTGCCTCTTGAAAAAGCACTTTTGGGACAACCATGACCTGGATGGCTGAGAATCTCCATAGACAACTCTCACTGATCAGTTGTATAAATATGATGGGACATCTAGAGGACCACAGATTCTGTGTCTCTGCCTAAGAGGAATCCATGTGCTTCTATATATTGCTGAATTATAACTCCAAGTTCCTTTATCCTAGGCCATGTTGTCTGGGAGGTCTAGCTTTGCATGATCTACAGCAGGGGTCAAATTTGACAGCTTTAAGACTTGTGGACTTCAACTCCCAGAAGTCATATTAGCTCAGGAATTCTGGGAGTTGAAGTCCACAAGTCTTAAATTTGCCAAGTTTGAAGACCCTTGATCTACAGAGTGACCCCTTCATGGATCACTGCCTTGTCATGGTGAAGGGACTTGCGCAGCTCAAAGAAACTATGAGCTAAGCCATGCAGGGCTACCTAAAGCAGACAGGTCATAATGGAGAGTTCTGATACTGGAGAAGGAAATGGCAACCCACTCCAGTATGCTGGCCAAGAAAACCGCATGGCCAGTACCAGAAGACTAAAAGATATGACACCAGAAGATGAGATTCTCAAGTCAGAAACTCCAGAAGACAGTGGAGGGTGGGGCAGGAGGTCTGGCATGCTATGGTCCAGGGTGTCACAAAGAATCAGACACAATTTAGCAACTGAACAACAACAGAGAATCATGGGTTCCTTACTTCGGTCTAAAGGAGATCGTCATAACAGTTACTGTAGTTCAGGTTCATTAGAACAGGTTGACAGAGAAATAAATATTTGGGATAGGAGAAAAAACATCTCTAGTTTCCTGAAGGAGTCCCAGCAAAAATCAGCTGCCACAAAAATCAGACCCAGGAAAAAATAAATAATTGATTCATCAGAAGGGAGGGAAAGGGCAACCATTAAATTGTAGAGAAAACAGGAAAAATGTTTTTTTTTCCATCACTCAAAATGGGAAAATAAAAAGAAAATGGGCACAAATTAAATAATGGGACTTTGTTTCCTATAAGATACAGTAAAGATTTCTACTTAATGGGTAAAAAAAATAGGATTGATAGATTCATAAAGAATATACTAGCAATAACTACAGTCATATCTTGGTATGGCTGCTTTTAAACTCATTGAATCTGGTACTCAAAGCATTTTGATGTGAAAATTCTGTCCCGGTACTTGTCGTTTGTTTGGTACTTGATGTGCAAGCTAGAACTTGTTGGTGTCAGTTGTCTCATGACTCACTATCCTTTCCAGCCAAAACAAAGGGCCATGCAATAGTCATGTGATGGCTCTTACGCTGTGCACATTCCCTTGCAGTCTTATCTTAGCTTCTGTGATCATTTAGTGTATTTTTGTGCATTAAATTTATTTACAGTCTTTCTATGGGGAAAAAAATGGTTTGGTACTCGCCATTTTTGGTCCTCGTTGTGCCTCCTAGAACCAATTAACGAGTACCAAGGTACTATTGTACTCAGTGGTGGGATTCAATTTTTTTTACTGCCGGTTCTGTGGGTGTGGCTTGGTGGGTGTGGCTATACAGTCGGCCAATCAGAGGTAGTATTTGCCACGGTCAGCCAATCAGAGATGGTATTTGCTGGTTCTCCGAATTATTACTACCGGTTCTCCGGAACCTATCGGAACTGGCTGAATAGCACCTCTGATTGTACTAGCCATAAGGGTTGAATCTGGGTATAGAGGTCAGAGATCAACAATTTGAGTGAACTGTTGTTTCAATGTCTCGCTTGTTGGTTTCTTATGGGTATCTAACCTGGACTGATCCAGTAGGATTTGCATTGGCTGTTCTCAAGCGCATCTCTTATTTTTTTTCCAAGAGTCTCTTCTCTGGCAATTTCTACTTCTGTCAGTGTGGATAAAAACATACAACATAGTCTAAAGCAGCATTTCTCAATCTGTTGCTATCCAGATTTATTAGAAATGCAACTCATGGAATACCTACATTGTAACTGACAGCACCAGGTTGGGAATAAATAGCTAGAGAAAACGGAAATATGGGCAAGGGGACTGGAAGAAAAAGGTAGAAAGTGTTAGCTCAGAAATGTGTTACCCAGGGGCTCAGATTTATCACAAAGGACCTATTAAATTTGGGGAAGTCCCTTTAGGTCTTACTAGCTGTATCTGTTTTGTTGTACAAGTTTAATCTTAACTGGATTTTCCTGGGTCCTTTAGTTTCAAAGTTGCTTGGGGCTTCTGTCCTGAAAATTAGGACAGATTCACTAAGTTAAAGTGGTACATTGCTTACAATATATCTCAGTGAAAGTTGTGTGATATTAACTGGAGGGATCCCTAACACTGAGCAAGATTGTTAAAGTAACCATGGGTCCCACCTTAGAGAGGACAATTCTATATTCAAACTTAGCTTAAAGATTAAAAATGATAAGAAGGGAGGACTGGGAAAATCTTGAAACTTCAGAAAAGATTCTATAATAGAAAGTCAGAATTCAAACCCATTTCTGAATACATCCTCTCATTAAAGGGTTGTTCAGTCCAAGCTCTTTGAAAGAAGACTAAAAGAAGGAAATGCAGGGACTTCAAACGAGCTTATTTATACTAAGCACATAAACAGCAGATTGAGTATATACACAAGCCACCTGGTCCCCTGCCTTTCTTTGTATTTCTAGTTCAATCCAGTAATTCTTTCTAAATTTGCCTCAGTAAATGTGAATTATCATACGTCAGGTTTACCCATTTATTTTGGAGTTATATATTGGCTGCCTTAATGGATTCTTATTCAGCCAAGTTGGATTCGTTTGAGAGAAATGCTGATGTATACCTGAATGACAACTGATCACCAGAATCCAACAATCAAGAACCACAACGAAGGATATGTCTCTCTTTCAGCAGAGTTTGAGACCTGTCTACTCAATGATAGTGAAAAGAACCTGCCACAAAATGAATTTGGGATTTAGGCAATTCTCAGGGTTTCTCAAAGGCTATATAGCAAGGAGATACCATCTGGGGTCTAGCGGACCGGAACTAGATATAATCTGAATAGGAGATTTGCCTGTTAATCTTCTGGATCTGTTGGCAGAACAGCAATTTACAACTTTAATAGTAGTGTCATATTTTCTTTACCCAGGTTAAGTGGGAACACCTTGATTGATTTTGAAACAAAAAATGCTACACTCCTAATCCTAGAGCACCACATGTGCCAAGGGTCTCACCTCCTGGCTATATTGTTAAAGGGCCAGATATTTTGCTCTTGTGTGTACTTTGAATTAGATGTTTTAATGTTCTCTACTGGTTTTAATTTTTTACTGTTTTTATTGTTTTTTAAAAAATTATTTTAACTGTAATATATGTTTTGAATTGTAAGCTGTCCAGAGTCATTTACTAAAATGGGTGGCTATAGAAATCAATCAATCAGACAGGCAGGCAGGCAGGCAAGGTTACAGTTGTTTAGCACTTGGATGTGTGATATTCAGAAAATCCCATAAATATACACCAAAATGAATTTTTTTTAAAAAAAATAGAAACACAATAGCACATCATTTCTGTTCCAATAGCCAGGAGTTGAGTCCAAGGTGAGGAAAGTTTACTTTCATTTTTATTTATTCAATATATTTTAAATTCTTTTAATAATTCTGGTATTCATGAAGATTCAAAATGCTGTATAACAAAACCAGCGGGAAATGGAATACAGATATTTCAATTATAGAGAGTATTCCCAAATAGTCTTCCCTAATTTGGTGGCCTAGCACAGTTATTGGACTTCATCTCCTGTAATCTTCTAGACAGTTTATATAGAAACATGGAATTAAACATGCTTATTTAGAGAGTCCAATACAATCTACTGCTTAAAGCATAAGTTTAATTATATCATCCTTGCTAGATGGCTATCTAGTCTTTTCTGGAATTCACCTATTAAAGAGGAACCCACCATCTTTCTAGATAATGGGTTCCACTATCAAGCTGCTCCTAATGTTTTTTTTCCTATCATTAAATCAAAAGCTACCTTCCTTCAACTTTAATCTGTTATTTTATACCTTGATTTAGGAAATGAGGGAGATGTTTTGATCTTTTTTCTGTAGGACATTCTCCCAATTTTCTCTTTTCAAGGCTAAACTTTCATTCCATCACTCTTCAAAGGGTTTAAATTTTCTATAGGTATTTCTGAAGCTATTTTAACTGAATTGAATCCTTCTCAGGAGGTAGTTCTCAGAAATTGACACAATATCCAAGATAGGGTGAGATCAACACAGACATTGGATAGGACTGTTATGAAATCAAAAGGAAATGTTAATGACATTTTGTCTACTGGCATACAAGGGAGTCAATCGTATTTCTTTAAGAGTTCTACTGCTACATACAATCTCAGTTTTCCAAATCGCGGTTCTTTTGTAGCCCGATACCACCCATCACAAGGAGGAGATATCAACAGGTGGGGAGAGGGAAATGTGAAGGTTTGCAAAGCAAGTTTTATGGGGAAAATCCTTGAGAGGCAGAACATTGATCCCCTGGTGTTTTGAACACATGCCAAAGTGCATACCTGTTACTATAATTGGATCAACTCTTCATCCTCATAGGAGCTATCCCAGGTCCTGTAGTTTTAAAATCTAAACTGCTTTCTTTAACAAACTCTTATTATTCAATTACAGGTTCTTTTACTATTACTTTCCAATGTCTATCTTCTGGCGGAGACAGAAAAAAGATTGTTATAATTGAGTTTCAAGAAGAAAAATACTAGGGTAATTATGACTTCCTAAGTGAAATAACCAACAACTAATTCTGATTCTGCCCCAGAATGTTACTTTGATTATCACTGCGATCCATCAAAAAGATGGTATGATCCAGTGAAGGCTAGATTGTCCTGTACCAAAAACAAAAGCTAGTTAATTCCATCACTAGCCAAAACAATTGTTTTAACCAGGTACCCTGCTGATAGGTCAGGCTGATAATATCTAGACTATCCAGCCAGCACAGCCATTGGCTGGAACAGCTGGAATCCTGGGATTGAGCCCCTAATAGATCTGAGGAAAACTGGTTGGGAAATGTTGTTATGGGGCTTCGTCTGTGTTACTTCACTGTGACATTAACAAGACAAGTTCGAGGGCTGGGGGTGGTGGTGGAGATTTTCCATTTGAAACCGTACTCCTCACACTGCCATTGTTAGGAAGACTCTTGGAAATGAAAAGGCTTTATTGTTGTACTTCCAGGGTCCCTTCATTCCTTGCTCCTGGCCCTGGCCTGCAATCTGGAAAGCGGCTTTAAACCTTCCACTTCAATATTTCAGGCAGCTGAGGACGGCTTTTGGAGCTCAGCGCTGAGTAAACAAACCCTCTCTTAAGCCAGGACTGCTTCATTTTGACTAAACCCTAACTAAACAAGGCGGCTTCATGAAGCAGAGACTCAACAGCCTTTGAGGTGGCCTCAGGTCCAGCTTCATTAACACCTTTTAATCCCACTGGCCAATTTTATATTCTCTAAATTATCCTTCCCAGGCTCAAAACGTGGGCTCCCCATGCTGTTGCAACAAGGCAAAGGACTCCACAAGAATGTCTTGCTCCTCCCAGACACTTGAGAAAGTTTTTCCTATTTGGGTATGAGGAAAGGGGTCTGTTCTCCTGCCTGGGCCAGCTACCATAAGAGTTTGTGAGGGCCAGCATTGATGAATTAAAAGAAAAAGGAGTGGAAAGCCCAAGAGCCCAAAAGAAAGCTTGCACTGCTGATTTTTTTTTATGGAAGGGGAAAGCAGTCATCAAATCTGCTTTTCTGATACACAAAAAACTTCGGGCTGTTAAAATAGTAGTCCAGCTCTTAACTGGATGAAGGTGTCACACTGTTCTTTGTAGACACTGCCATAAGCTGTGAGGGAGATGAGGGCAAACATCCTTTGAGGAAGTCACTGGCTACCCTCTTCTCTCGTGTGGGACTCCTTGGTTATTTAAAGGAAATCCCCCATGTAGAGTGAATCATAAACTGGATATTTAAAATAATATTGCTGTCCAGAGCATCACGGACATTCCCATCCAGAGGCCAGGATTCTTCCCCTTCCTCATTCCACAGTTGGAGGGTGAATTGTATTCCAACACAGATGAGGAAATGGCTTCTTCTGCTAGGTCTTAAAGTGGGCATAGTAGCTCAAAAGGTTATTCAGTGAGCCGCAATTGACCAGCTTCATATGCCATGATGATTTTTCACGCAAAATCCAGGATTCACAGACAACATTAAGCTCCCCAAAAGCCAGCTTCTTATTCAACACCCTGTGTCTTATAATCTGAATTTTCAATTGAATGTGACTTCTTATATTCTCATGATAAAAAGTATTACAGTTAAACTAAAGTATTAGAAACTAGCTAAACTATATTTTAATCTAGATTGCTCTGCAAATCCAGCTCCTGTGGTTAATTTCTTGCCCATTTAGAATGCTCATTGAGTAAACCATGGTCAATGTATCTATGGGGGAAATGGATTATGCTAATCTGAGAAATATATGAAAATACTTAATATTGGCAAAAGTGTGAGATCTTTCCACAAATCAATATTTGGGAATCTATATTCATTAGCATGAAAAGTAAGCTCAAGATAAAATCCAGTGAATTCCGATTAAGTCTTCAACTTTGTTTCTTTATTTTCTTGTACTGTTTTCTGACAACAATGTCACCAGTGCCAGTGATGTCCTGTGTCTGTCATGTTGTCCTGTCATTTTTGCACCAAGCTGTGGACAAGGCAAGTGCAAATTCAGTTGTAAGGGTACCTGTGCTTTTCAATTGGAACTATTCTGTTTATAAATTTGGTCATTTCAGATCAGCTTGGGAAGCAGATTAACGATGTGTTTTCATTGCCCCCTATAAAAGGCTCCAATAAGGAGGAAAATGGTATAAATGTATGGAATGTGGAAAGAGTTTCAGATTGGGTAGGGAGTTTATTTTACAGAAAGGGATCCCGCATAGGATAAAAACCATATAAATGCCAGGAAGCTGGAAAGCATTTCAAATAGAGCAGTCAAGTCATTTCTCATAAAAGGTTTCATATAAACGTTTAGAGCATAGCATGGTTTTAGAATTGGAATATGTTGGTCTTGGTTATGCTGCATTGTGGTAGGTTCTGTTTATTTTGTTATTGGTTCTCTTGTTATTTTTTTAGCCTATGTAAGTCACCTTAGCACTACTGTGTACAACGTGAGTGGTGATATAAATTATTTGAATAATAATAAACAACAGCAGCAGCAGCAATAACCTCTCATAATTTCCTAGTGTCATCATTGTTAACTGTAATTTTCCTCTCATAACTATTCCTTCTATCCCCAGCTGGACTGGGAAGTTGCAAAGTATCTTGGAGAAGTACAATCAAATTGCACTGCCAAGAAAATTATATGGATCCCTCCAGGAAGTCACCAGAAGTCAAGCTCAACTTGGAGAGTTGACTGTATCCTACTTTTGTTCTCTGGATGCTGGTGATGAAAAGATACAGCTGCATTAAGGAGCTGCCAAACATATCTGGAAAGATCTGTTTCCATTGTGAAGCACCCTTTTTGTTTTGAATCCGAAGTTTCTACAGCCCTAATACATACCGGTAGTAGTTTCCCATTTAATTTTATCCTAGAAAAATCCTTTCAGGAAGCTGAGTTATGATGATTGGTTCAAAGTGTATTATGTGCTTTAATTGATATGACTAGATAGATTTCCTATGGGTTTAACTATTACAGCACCTTCCTTCCTTCCTTCCTTCCTTCCTTCCTTCCTTCCTTCCTTCCTTCCTTCCTTCCTTCCTTCCTTCCTTCCTTCCTTTCTTTCTTTCTTTCTTTCTTTCTTTCTTTCTTTTTCTTTTTTCTCTTCTTTCTTTCTTCTTTCTTTCTCTCTCTCTCCCTCTCTCTCTCTCTTTCTTTCTTTCTTTCGATGGTGAAATTGCACGTGATTACAAATTCTTCAATGGGATTGACCTGGCACTAAATCAGAGGATTTGGGGCACATAGAACAGCCCTTCCTGGATAATCCAGTAGATATTTGTGTGGATCCCAGGTTGTAATGTCACTTCCAGTAATCATAGAAAAGCAATGTTTTAACAGCCACAAAGTCTTAACTCTGGATAGCCTAAAATGGCAGTTGTTCCATCTCACAGGTAATACACAAACTCCCTAAGTTATCGTGTCTGTCAATCCGGCCCCAATAATATACCAGGTTTCAATCCACTGGTGGCTAACAGAGCAGCCGCCGGTTCCCATAGCAACCTAAACAATATTACCCAGGCTTAAACGGATTCGGACGATATTAAAAAACCAGCCTCTTTAGGAATTCCTGGAGCTGAGAATTTTAATTTTGCGTAATGCGAGCTGACACTGTGTTTATGAGACACTCGCTGGCTGTTTTCTTCAATTAGTGCAAAGAGGAGCGGATTTGTTTTCGAGGCTTAAGGGGGAAAACATTATTGAGTTATGGATAGATGCAGGTCACCCTGTCACTGCCATCAATCCCATAAGATGTAAATTCAGAGGAGATTTCTAGCGAATGCCGAGGTTTTTTAGTCCCACAAAGATAACTACAGGACCTCCTTCGCACAAGGGGAAGAATAAGTCATGGACGGGCTGATTTCTGGGCAAACTTCAACTGTGAAGTGAGATAACTTCCCTGGTACTCTCTGAGCTTGGTTGTTTTCTTGCAGACGTTTCATTACCAAAACATCATCAGTCCTATGTAGATAGGTAACATCATCAACAGCACTGATGAGGTTACCTAAT
>JANHJO010010806.1:257143-268107 GCA_032468235.1 Pseudoxyrhopus heterurus
AGGCTTCCTCACTAACTTAAAAAGGCATATTAACACGGCAGTCCACCCCTCTTTTTTAAGTTTAAGAATGTCTGTTTTTCCCTTCTTGCCTAAGGCTCTTTATTTGGTATATGAGAAGTTACTTTTTCAGCAACTACACAACAGAGTATTCTGAGTGTCTTTGAATACGCCTGCAACTTTCAAGAAACACCAACCCAGCTGGGAAAGACTAATGCAGCCCATACATTTGTCTGTTGTGGAATGTTATCTAGAATCAATGTGCACCAGAACAACTAGACACAAGAACAGTTTCTTCCCAAATGCCATCACTCTGCTAAACAACTGATTTCCATAACACTGTCGAATTATTACTATTAGCTGTATCTTTACAATTTATATTATTTCAATATCTTCACAATCTATATCTTTGCAATTTATATTATTTGTTCCTTGTATTTATTATTTAAATTATTAGTACTGAGTATTAGCTTTGACTGCTTGTTAGTAACCTATAACGTATCACTAAGTTGTATTAATGTATTTTATCTTATTTTCTCTTCTTCTTCTGTTTACTGAGAGCATACGCACCAAAGACAAATTCCTTGTCTGTCCATTCACACTTGGCCAATAAAGAATTCTGATTCTGATTCTGTTGTTTAAACTTCACAAGCAATCAATGTATTTTATCGTTTGATCATTTGTTGACTGACACTGAATGTATGTACCATTTGTTTCTGTACCCTCTTAAAAGACATGAAACCCCCCCCCTTAATAAATATTTTTGCTTGGCTTGAATTATTTGATGATCTGTATTTTCAGGTGGACAAAGAAGCCCCCTTGCTTCTCTCAAAGTCTCTCAAATTCAGGTAATGAAGTTCTTTTCAGCTCCACACCAAACTTGGTGCCCGAATGTAGAGATTAAGGCATGATTTTTAAAACGATCGAGCAATAATTAAAAGAAACAGGAAAAAGAGCTGGGTGTTCTCATTTTCTCCCTGCCCTTTCCTAAGAAGGGGCCAAATGGGCATTTTTGCCCTTGGAATACAACTCTGATAAATTGGCTACAAATGGAAGATTTCCTAGAGTCCAGGAGCTCTTCTGAAGACTAACTTACCTCTTGGATTTCATTCTAATAACTGTCAGTAACTGTCAGTTTAGTGTGGATGAATGAGGTCATAAAGCCATCAGAATTCCCCGAGATGACAGGTGGCCTATCAAACCTCACCTCCACCTTTTCTACACACACCATTGCCTGGCAAATGTCTGTAGTAGGTGACCAAACCAATTACTAAAAGCTGCCCATTTCTCATTGTTTTGCACAAATGGCAGATTTTTGGATGTAGACTGTCTCTGTGAAGGGAAGCTCCACATTAACATAGCTCTAGATGAACTTCCCATCTCATTCCCTTTGTGTTGCCATGCTGTTTTGTTTCGTTCCATCATCCCAGGTGACCTCCCTCCATTATTTCTGATTAGGCGCAGACACCTTTTTCTGAACCCCAAAGTGTTGTTAGAGGTGCTAAGTCTAAGGACCGAGGGAGCGAAATTTTCTCGAATTTTGAAGTTGATGGAGAAGTTATGGCTGTTTTAGCACGGCCATGACGCCATGCACATCATGATCGTTTCCGGAAGTCAATGGGAAAGCCAGCTGGAAGTCTAAAGTTGATCATAACTGTCGATGCTCTGCCAACTTCCGAACAGTGAAAACAATGAACGAGTGCAGGAGTCGGCAACGTGCGGCTCTAGAGCCGTGTGTAGCTTTTGGAACTTCTCCTGCTTCTCCCTGTTGGATGATCCCATCACTGGCTGGCCCCACTCCTCACCCCCCCCTCCCACTCACTTGCCTGCCCCAAGAAAAGCAGTGGCGGAGGATGGAGACTCGCTCCGTATTCCGGAGCGGGAGCGAAGCGCCCCTCTACTTGACTCGTATTCCGGCCCTTGGTGCTGTGTGCACCTCGGCTGCTGGGGGAGACGCACGACGTTTCTCTGCCACGAGACACTGGCTGGGCCGGCTGCAACCAATGTTCCACGTTGTAATGTCCTCCAGGAGGAGGAGGGTGGGATGCAGTCTCCCCTATGGTGAAGCACGGTAAGTTTAAGTGTGCTGCGCAAGGCACTGCAAGAGCAGCGAGCAGCCATGGAGGTGGCGAGAGCAGCAGCACCAGCTGCAGCCAGCCCAGCCGGTGTCTCGGGACAGAAAGTCGTGCGTCTCCCCATATTCCTCTCTCTGCCTCCACAGCCTGCTTGCTGCTCTTGCAGCGCCTCACACAGCGCAGTTAAACTGTCTCGGGGCAGAAAGTCATGCGTCACCCTGGTGCGCGCAGCACCAAGAAGGGTCGGGAGAAGAAACAAGTAGAGGGGCGCTTCACTTCTGCTCTGGAATACAGAGGGAACCTCCATCCACCACTGTTGCCCTTCCCTTCTCAGGGCATGTGAGGAGTGAGTGGGAAGGGAGGGCGAAGGGCGGGGCCAGCCAGGGGTGGGATCATCCAACAGGAAGCCACAGCAGTGGTACAAAAGAGCATCATTTATCTGGGAACCTGAATGACTCTTGATTTAAATCAAACGATAAAAAGCTCCCCCCAAAAACCATCAGCAAAATAAAAAAAACCCATATGTTGCCTGTTTTTGAAAATGGTTCAAGAGGGAAAACGCACACACACGAGAGGGAGGGATGGAGGGAGGAAGAAATGAGAAAGAGGGAAAAAGGAAGAGATGGGAAAAGAGGGATAAAGTGAGAGATGAGAGAGGTAGAAATAGAGACGAGAGAGATGAGAAACCGAGAGATCAGAGATCAGAGAGAGAGATAGGGAGAAAGAGAGAGATGACAGAAAAGTGAGAAAAAGATGAGAGAAGAGATGAGAGAGAGGAGAGAAAGAGATACCTGTTTAAAAGAAAATACCAGGAGCCACAAAACCTGGGTAGGCGTGATGTCGAGTTGGCCAGGCCCACCCAGATTTTGTGGCTCCCAGTGGTTTTTTTTTTCTGTGGGAAACGGGTCCAAATGGCTCATTGAGTGCTTAAGGTTGCAGACCCCTGAACTAGTGGAATGGCTTCCCTTCAGAAGTTGTGGGTGCTCCATTCCTGGAGGCTTTTAAGAAGAGACTGAAATTGTTTGGAATGGTATAGGGTCTCCTGCTTAAGCAGGAGATTGGACCAGAAGACCTCCAAGGTCCCTTCCAATTATTATTTTGTTCTTACACTGTTGCTTTGCGCATACAACTAAGAGCTTCAGCCCTGGGGACATATTCCTTGCATGTCTAATTACACTGGACAAATAGAGTATTTAATTCAATTACTCAGACAGACATCATGAAGGAAAGTCTTTCCACACTCAGGCAAGTTTACTGTTTTTTCCCCATATGAATTATCCAATGTGTATTAAGGCTTCTTATTAAAACTCTTTCCACACTCCAGGCACTAATATGCTTTCTCCCGTGAGTGGATTCTTTGATGTTTGAAAAGGTTTCCTCTCACATTGAAACACTTTCCACATTCCAGGCATTTATGTGGTTTTTCTCCAGTGTGAATGATTTGATGTGTATGCAGAGTTGCTCTCTGACTGAAACTCTTTCCACACTCCAGGCACTGATATGGTTTCTCTCCTAAGTGGATTCTTTGATGTTTGTAAAGGTTTCCTCTCCGAGTGAAGCTCTTTCCACATTCCAGGCATTTATGTGGTTTTTCTCCAGTGTGAATCATTTGATGGCTATACAGAGATGCTTTGCTATTGAAACTCTTTCCACATTCAAGGCATTTGTAGGGTTTTTCTCCTGTGTGGATTCTTTGATGTACATGGAGGTTTGAACCCGCAGTAAAGCTCTTTCCACATTCAAGGCATTTATAAGGTTTTAATCCTGTGTGGATCCTTACATGTCTATCATGGCTGCTCCTCTGACTGAAGCTCTTTCCACAATCAAAGCATTTATAAGGCTTTTCTCCCGTGTGGATCCTTACATGCGTTTTAAGATGTTCATTTGTTTTGAAGGATTTTCCACATTCCGGGCACTGATATTCCTTTCTTTCTTCTCTGCGCCCAAGGCATTTATTCGGTTTCTCTCTCCAGTGGATCCTTCGATGTTTATAAAGGTTGCTCCTCTTACTGAAGATCTTTCCACATTCAAGGCATTTATGAGGTTTTTCTCCTGTGTGGATCCTTTGATGTTTATAAAGGTGGGTCCTCTGACTGAAGCTCTTTCCACACTCGAGGCATTTATGAGATTTTTCTCCTGTGTGGATCCTTTGATGTCTATAAAGGTTACTCCTCGCAGTGAAGCTCTTTCTACACTCCAGGCATTTATGAGGTTTTTCATCTCTGTGGATCCTTTGATGTCTATAAAGGCTGCTCCCCTGATTGAAGCTCTTTCCACATTCCAGGCATTTATGAGGTTTTTCTCCTGTGTGGATCCTTTGATGTTTATAAAGGCTGCTGCTCACACTGAAGCTCTTTCCACATTCCAAACATTTATGAGGTTTTTCTCCTGTGTGGATCCTTTGATGTCTATAAAGGTAGCCCCTGTGATTGAAGCTCTTTCCACACTCCGGGCATTTAAATGGCTTCTCTAATGAATGGATCCTTAGATGGCTCTGAAGATGGTCGTTTTTCTTGAAGGATTTTTCACATTCCGGGCATGGATATTTCTTTCCTTCCTCCTGGATCCTTTGGCGATTCCCAGGATTTCCGAAGGACCCTCCGCTCTCCAGGCCCGTCTCGGGGTCTCCGCCAATGTCCTTCTCCCCGCATCGCCCTCCAGGCAGCCCAATTTCCCGCGATCTCCCTGGGCTCATCCCTCCTGCAGCCCCGAGGCCTTTTGGCCTTTCCCCGCCGTCTCCCGGGGAAGGCGCGCCGGGACCGGGCAGGGATGCTCCGCGGGGCCCGCTCTCCTTCCTTCCCCCGCCGGGCTCCTCCATCCTCCTGCAGGGGAGAAAAAGAGGCGAGTGAGGGCTCCGTCCGCTTCCCCGCAGGGGAGGCCCAGGCCGACCCGGAAGAGACCCTCCCGGACTGCGACTCCCAGCGTCCCCTGCGCTCTACCTGCACTCGGCCAATTGCGCAAGCTCGGCTCTCCGATTCCGAAAGTAAAGGCCGGAACCGCCTTCCTCCCTTTCCGTCCAAGGTCAGCCTCAACCTCCTCGCTGGCCTCTTCTATCCACGATTCAGGAAGCTCGCTGGTTCTCCGTTTTCCTTCCGGAAGTTTCCTCCAGAATCGCCTCCACTTCAGGTTTTAGGGACCGCCTCAAGGGCTCCTCCTGCCAATCGCTGCCTTCCCAAAGCAACTAATCGGCGCCCGCCTTCCTTTAGCCAGAGGGCGCCTGCGCGGTGCCGAGGGTTGCTATGGTCCCGCGCGGAGGTGGCGCGAAGGGAGGGGCTACGCTTTCATTTTGGGATCCGGTCCGTCCCCACATCCGGGGTCTCTCCCTACGCAAGGCGGGGAGGGGGGGCTTGAGGCCAGGGGAGCTGAACGGGCTCCGCTTCCTCCCCCCCCCAGGACCCCTTTGCAAATGTGCAGGGGGGGGAATCCCCCCAGGACCCCCCCTTAATATGGGGCCCCTCAGCCTCTGACGTCTCCAGTCTGAAGGGAAGAAGCTTCTCGGGTGAGGAGCGAAACGCCTTCAAAGGGAGACCCGAAAGTCCAGAGGCGCCTTTGGGACAACCAGGACCTGAGAGACGAGGGAGAATCTGCGGAGACATTCAGGAGACCCGATCCTGTTCCAGCCAAGGGGGAATAGGCTGCCTTTGGAGGAGCTGGGAGGCTCTTTGCTGGCTTTTCATGCTGTTTTTCTGCTCTTGTTAAAGCTTGTGGTTGTATCAATGTCATATATACATACATGTATTTAATTCCCCTCCTTCAGATACTGGGTGTTTCATGGATCCCCAGGGGGACTAAAGGGCATCACAGCAAAATCCATGGGATTTACGTTCTTGCATCCGGCATTAGGAAGGGAGTACAACAGGCTGGAGTCTGCATGGGAACCTTGCAATAAGTTTCATTGTCGGCTGCTGCGTCTTCCCTTGGGAACAGCCTCACCCCAAGGTCTGCATGGAGGGGAAATGGCAGCCTTCGAACCCATCTCAGCAAGTACCTCAGGACCCATCCACTGGGGGCCCTGAACAGGTCTATCGGGCAACTCTCTGTGGGCGCAAGAACAGTGTCGGGAGCAATGGGTCGAGAGAAGCCGTATAGGAACAAAGGCCGAAGCCTTGGCTGCCCTTTAGTGCCAGGACATAAGGAGAGTTTTGACAGGACAATGCAGCAAGCTCTCCCCCCCTCCCCATTATCCCCAGTTCCCTCTGTAACCCATTGGGTCCCTCAGTCACTGGAGGAGGAGCCTTCGAATGGGTCCAGTCTCCCTGCAGGAGGAGGAGACTGGCATGAGAGAATCTCACAGGCACCCTTGATGGGAGATAACAGATTCCTCACAGATCACATTGCCATGGATCTGATCAGATCAAACCGGTGTGTGACGACCGCTGTTCTGAGTCAGGGCTGAGACAATCTGGGATGGGTCCATGACTGCCATGATCTAAGATTGCTTCTGAAGCCAGGGACGGCAAACGGAAGCCCCCCAGGACCCTGAGCCTGGAGAACTCCACTGCCAACCCAGCTCAGGCAGGGAGGCTGGCACAGTAGCAACGAAGCCATCCCAGCTTCAGAAAGAAGGATCTCCCAAGCAGAAACCCAGGGAACAAAGCCCCTGAAAGCCAAAGGAGATTCTTGGGTGACCACTGCCACTTGCTTCCCATGCCCAGGGGCTCAGCTGGTGCAAAATCCTGAACCTGGACGGACACATCTCTGATAGGGGAACCCCCTTCCAGAGTCAGCCTGGCCTCAGAGATGCATGGCTGGTCAGCTGATTTCTCATCAATAAAGTCTTGGATAGTTTGGGATCTTTATTACTGACTGACCTGGCATTCAGCAGGAGCAGCAGCCAAGCCCTGGGACCTCAGGGGAACTGCTGTCCAGGGCCTGGGAGTGAATTCAGGGGGCCGGAACACACCACCGGTGTTCCAAGACTCTCACCTGTCACTTGATAGACGGCAGCGGCAACTGAAGAATAGCATTCCCTCTGGCACTGAAAACTTCTTTTGTGCCTAGGAGTATAATATAGTTTATGCAAGTGGCTTTAGGCAAACAAAGCTATACTCGGCCAAAAAGCAGCAGGTGGGCACTATGAAGCTGTTCACCCCACACCAGTCACCCCATGCTTTCCCCATGGTTCAAGGGCCCTTTGCACCTGCCAAGGAACGCCCAGCGGGGTCAGAGGAGCGCTCTGAAGGACCCAACTGCCATCTTTACTCTGGGAGCAGCCAAAGCCTTCTGGGTTCTTGACATGGAAGTAGATCAGAGGAGCAACTCCGCCACAGACAGGAAGGGGGCAGCAAAGGACAGGTTTTCATGCCATCTGCCAGCCCTCAGGAGTCCAACAGCCCAGGGATGCTCAGCCGCAGCCTTTCCTCGGAGTGCCATTCCTAGCCTGCCTCCCTGCCAAGGAGGTGGGGCACTGGTTCCCCCCAGATTAGAGCCTCACAATAACCTGCCCAGGTAGTCTGGCCAAGATGCTCTAAAACTTGAGATATCCTAGCCAGCCCCATAAATTTTGATTCGAATCACACACTACTCTCTCCATAGGATCTAACAAACACATTCCAATTTCCTAAGTACAGCAGTGTTGAGAAGAGCTGGGTTTCTGGGGCTTTGCCTGCTGTCCCAAGTCCAGCCTTCATGACTTCCTGGTTGAGTCCAAGCCAGCTTATCAGTTGCCTCCTCTCTGTGGCAATCGTGGTTCCAGAATATGGAACCAGAAACTGCCCTCTCATAAAAAGAGATTGCAGCCACAAAACAGAGACCAAGAATTGGTTCCATCTTCTCCAGTCAACCACCATGATAAATACTGGGCCCAGTTTGAGCCCCTCAAATACTATTTCACAAGTTTCAGAGAAAGAAAAAGTGAATGATTGAGTCCACCTGTTGCAAGAAAAAGAGTACCTTTTTTAAATAGCAATAGCACTGTATTTATATATTGCCTATCAGGGCTCGCAACCCTCTCTAAGCGGTTTACAATGTCAGCTTATTGGCCCCAACCATCTGGGTTCTCATTTTACCTACCTCAGAAGGATGGAAGGCTGAGTCGACCTTGAACCTGGTGGGATTTGAACTTGCTAAATTGCAGGCAGCTGGCAGCTAATTACAAGCTTCTCTATCTGCTGCGCCAAGGCTCTATCTACTTCCAATTATTTATTTATTTTTATCAAAATCTGCATTTCCCTCCCTCTCCTAATCATAATGCCTCCTTAGCCTCTCCTGACCACATTCTTTGCAAGTAGATAGATAGATAGATAGATAGATAGATAGATAGATAGATAAAGATTCCTTGCAAAGAATATAGTATCTTTGCAAGAATATCTTCCCTTCATCCTCAACTTTTCTCCCTCTTGCATTTTTTCTCATCCATTTTCCCCCAAAACTTCATTCCACCGTACATCCATTTCTATACTCTTTATTAATGTAGCTCCACACACTTCTCTGCAACTCTGTAATATCTCTTCCCTCAGTTGTTCTACTGTTACTCTTGATTCTTTTTTCCTCTTTCCTTATCCATTTTCTAAGATCTATTCTTGAGTCTACCAGATAATGGTCTATCTCTATTCAGAACCTCTCAACACCTCTCAGTTATTCACTAATTATTTCAATCTGCCATCATAAACAACCTAAATCAATCATGCTTTTAGCTTTACAGTCACTTTTCCATGCCTGTGTATGGATTGACATGCTTAAATCTTTTCTTTTCTAACAGAGCATTCATCAAATAGTCACCATGGGCATTCAATATTAGCTCTTCATTTGATTTTCTCATACTTGCACGTTTATTCATGCCTCCTTACGAATAATTTCCCCTGCCCTATCATGACAATTCAGAATACTGTGTAGTTTTCCCCAAAACTCATATCCCACTGGCTAAATGATATAAGCAATGCATTGACACATGTTAAGATATTACAAACATCACTCTAATAGTATTCAAAGTTATGAATATAAATCCAGTCAGAAGCATTGGATATTTAAGACTGATAACTGTTGAACTTCATTAATGTAATGTTGCGTTTGATGTCATTTTTCTTGTCACCTTTTACAACAGTCATAAAGCCCAAGAATCAAGAAGGTTCTTATGTTTACAGAGTGCCCTCTACTGACTACAAGTAGAATAAAAGTACTGTATTCATGTCTCCTTTGAATCAAGTTTGTATCCTAGTGACTGAGTGGCATGAACATGTATTTTTCTTGGTAACAATACAAAAAAAAATGTATCTGTATCTTCTTTGCAGACTTCTTTTTGGCTTCCCAATCTGTATACAACTATGGTAGTCTATGGTGACTGTCCATCTAAGAAATTAAGTCTGACCTTGTTTTAGATTTTTCAAGTCAAAGTTGGCTTGGTGCTTCCCATTAGCTGGGCAGAAACAGGATACCCTGAGGTAAGTCTTACAGTCCATGAGAGAAGATTAAAATACTTTCAGAGAAGTTCCATGGCAAATTAGATCCTTTTTTCTACTGTTCATTAATCTGCCTGGATCACTCTGCTTTGAGCCATAGAGGGTTGTAATTCTGTCTGCAAAACTGGGTCAGGAAAGATTATTCAGGATCTTTGCAGTTTACTGTATAGTGCCTGCAAAAGTTCCAGGCATAATAAAAATATCTACTCCAGATAACTAAATTGAGATTCCATTTCAATGGGCCAAGCTGAGATATCTTGGATGGCTGCAGGTAAATGAATGGTGGTGAAGGCTGGGAAAGATACCTTCATGATAAATGAGAAGCTGGTGTCGTTGTTGGTCAAATTTTTTTTAGTCTTAATGCCACTTCAAGGAATACCAAGGTTTTTGTTGAAGAAATCAGAAGGCTGGATTGTGAAAAAAGGGGAGAGAGAAAATAACACACAAAATGAAATATTACTCTTCCAAAATTCATTAGTAAGTTATAGCACCCAGGGTCCAAATTTCCCAAATGCAAGATAAGAAGCAAAGAATTGTCATAGTCTTTCGGTCATTTTTCAAACTGGCTTGTCAACAGCTCATTGCCTAGTCATGAATAAAGTACTGTTTTCTAAATTAAGAGTCCACCAAGGCCAACTTCACTGTTCAATTAGGTGACCTAAGTCAGTTGACTAATTATTTTCTAGGGCAGGGGTGTCGTTACATGATGTATCGTGATTTTAGAAATAACTAACATATATGTTTAGACAAATAGATGCAGAAGACATTTTATTTGCAAGAATGAATGCCTCTTGTCTTTTTGGTCCAACCACCACCTCTCAAGTTTCACAGTGGTACAATTTGGTCTTGGGGCAAGAGAACAATGATTGTTCAATTATATTTTTGACTCCTGTGTCCCTTGTAGAGGAATAAGATATTGTTACTGCTTGTGTGACATATATGTCAGTTATTTCAGCTTTTCTCACATCATGTCAATTGGCTGCTACAATGTGGGCAGGACATGAAATAAACGAATTCCAGCTTTATATTATTTTATTTATGCATATACAAATGACTAATGCAAACATTTTTAGGGACACCAACCTTATGTATTCAGTTTCACCTGGTCAGCGCAGAGGAGAAACTTTTGGAGGTGTTCAGAACATTTGATTGAAGAACTCTGATTTGTCTTAAGGCACTCCTCGAATGCAGTAAATGGCTCAGCACAATCTCGGCGAATCTTCTGAACAATTGGGCTACAATAAAAGTCCCATAGATTTATAAATAAGAAAAAAATGGACAAAGAACAGTGCAGGAACTTAGCAAGTTGCAGTGGTTGCACACAGAAATGCTATGAAATCTACAGGCAGATAATGGAGCTTTTCCTCAATTACTGTATTTTCGGAGTATAAGATGCTCCGAAGTATAAGACGCACCCAGCTTTTGGGGAGGAAAAAAAGGAGGACGAGAGAGAGAGAGAGATGGATATGGATGATCTTTCATCTCATCTCTCTCA
>JANHJO010010806.1:333966-347151 GCA_032468235.1 Pseudoxyrhopus heterurus
CAACTGTTTGGGGAGGAAGGTGTAACTTAATTTACTAGCCTCTTCTCCTCAGGCTTGGGTTTGTTGGACACGTGGACGCGTTTAGGTCACCTGCAGGAGCAGAATGTCAAAGAGAGGAAACACTTAAGACAACTTTGGGGACATCTAAATACCTCTCCCCCTTTATCCATGGTCCATATAATCCAACGCGTTGGAGTAGTCTGGTTGGACAACTCACCTCTCGACATCTCTAGGCTTATTTTATCCCCATTCTTTGTTTTGCAGGGTTCGCAGCATGAGATTGAAAAAAAATGCTTTTATTTGCAAATCATAGAAGTCTTAACTAGAAAAATATGTTCTGCCCACTCCACCTCCGAGAGGAAAAACGAAGAAATCCAGGATCTCTGCACTTATAGAGGAAGTTCTCTCTCACTCAGCCAAAAACAATGGAAGTCAGTTAAAGAAAAAAACAGATTTCATTATATATGAAAAAGTATTAAACATTGTGCTGCAGAAGCAACTCATCCTCTGTTGCCGTTTCAGGGTGAGGGAGGGTTGTTTTTCTTGTACACACACATTGGAGAAGCTCGAAGTTGGTAGCATAGGTCCTTTAAGTTACCTGGCCCCGCCCTGCTTCTGCCTAAGCCTGTTAGTTGTATACAAAATCTTTTATTTTTCGACATTGCACAAAAAAATATTCCCACTGCTGGCCTGATGTCAAATTCCAGATTGCTCTATTGAATTCTCTAGGCAACTCTCATAATCATTTCAGCAAATCAGGAAATCGGTCCCTTTGCATGTTTTTATATTGATAACCCGAGGATGGTCTGTCACACATTATCTCAATAATGAAACTTGTATTAACTTCTGTATTACAGTATCTCACATTTTCATTTCAAAATGAAAATACTGTTAAGTTACAACTTATTTCAATCATAGATTTCTAAAATTTGCATTTAGTTTGTTGAGTCTTCCTTGTCGTAAGGATTTTAAAGATCCAGGGAAATACAATGTGGCATCCAAAATTTGATTATTAAAGCTGTTGGAGATGGGGTGAGGACTGACGATCTTGAATACTTCATGGTAAAACAGGATCACCAGACAAATGAAATCTACAATGACAGGCATTCCTTAAAAGCAGGGCTACGCAGGAAAGGTTCTAAGGAACTTTGAATTCATTTCACAATGTTAAAAGAAAATATGTTTCAGCGTTTTATGACTTGTCCCAAAGTTACTTTTTCAAGAGGCAACTGGACTTTGTTTTTCTTTGAAGACATTTCAGTTCTCATCCAAGAAGGTTCTTCAGGCGAACCATCTTCAAAAAAACCCCAAGAAAGTCCAGTTGCCTCTTGAAAAAGCACCTTTATTCAAAAAAGGATACTTTAGATTAATAATGCCTCCCTGAACTCAGTATTTGAATGTCCCTCATTCCTTTGGCAAATGTTAGAATAGACAGAATATGAAAAAAGAAATTGAGGTGACTATGGGAAATTAACACATTATTAGAATCAATCTCAGGAAACAGCCAAAACCAGGATTTTTCTCTGTTCTGTTTTTGTTCTTGTTTTTCAATTCAGGAACAGCTTTGTACCCAAAAGCCTGTTTCAAAGATCTCATGCCAGAGAAATTGGAAATTGTTTCTGATGATCAACCATCACTGGAGGACCTGGAAAGCTATGTAGTTTATCCACTTCAATCAAAACAAAATACTGTAGCCCCTACCTCAAATAGTCTTAACCAGCTCATATGAGAACATGCCAATGAATATCCATATAGTTAAAAGGCATAACCAAAACACATGTGATCCTGCTGCCCATAATTTCTAAGCAATGAAGTTGAACACGGTAAGTATACATCTGTTACCAACTGTCATGGTACCTTTGAACTCAAGGAAAAGATGAATTCTAAATGAGTACATAAGCCAAATCCAAGGTTCATCACTGAAATAAAAGTTTTAGTTTGGACACTGCTCTGCCAGACTTTTCTGCACCAGTTGATATGCAGAGCAGTTTCAGATTTTTAAAATGACCGTCTCTTTCTTATTGGAACAAAATATTTACATCAAAACAAACACAAAATATAAAGGAAACTCATAAGTGTTTCAACTGCTTCATGAGTCCTCTCAACTTTCAAATCTCAATTGTCATAGCTATTAACATACCAGTCATTAGTATAATTGTCAATGCCCCCCTTCTACTCCTTCAAACACAACTGTTAGGCAGAGTTTTTATTTATAGCAGCTATTCCCATCTAAGCAGCCTCCAGAAGATTCAGATTATAGTCCCAAAAATTCTGAATATCTGATTGAGGAAGACCAGTCTTTTCATCTTAGTGATGCTTAACAATGGATCATGTTAGTTAGCACACTCTTCAAAACCGTTTTAAGTGAAAAATATTGATTATGCAATTGCAAGGGAGAACTGTTGATAGAGCTTTCCCATAGTGCTTAACTCCAAAAAAGCAAAATATATGGTTGGATACCGAACAACAGCTAACATTTGAATCAGATTTTTAACAGATGAACAGTGCATTCATATGTGGAAGTAGTCACCATGGCAAGAAATTTCATCAACTTTAGTTACATTCATTCTCAAGAGCCTCCGTTAACATGACTGTGGGAAGCCGGTAGTTGCATATTCCAAAGAGCTAGAGGGCCAAACAAAGGGTCTCCAATTACATAGATGGGATATCTCTGAGTAGGCATACAAAAGACTGCAGCATGAACCAATCTCTTATTTTTAACCCAATCTACAGGTAAACACCATCCATCAAACATGAAGGAAAACTTGGAGAAAGGCAGAAAGGAAAAAAAAGACTTTGGAAGTTTATTCTTTGATAAATTTAAACTGAAAGTGATGACTTTGCTACTAACATTTTCCTAGATGTACAAAAATCTATTCACAGACAAGTCTGTGTATACTCTAAGACATTAAATTAGAGCTACATGAGCGTGACAGAAGATGAAGTTTCTATTCAAAGAGCAAAGTCCAATAATCATTTTGGTAAAGCAATAGCCTGTTCTGGTTAATGAGTTCAAAGATAGAGTCTTCCTCTAGAAAATTACAATACAGATAACGCATACAATTACAATACAAGAGGGGCTATTTGTTAGTAACTAGCATCTAAAACAGAATTTTTATAGTAAAAACACATAGAAATTAAAATCAGTTGCATTTTTTTTTTAAACTGGAAAAATGGAGTCAACTCTTAAGCATAAAAGTGGTAATTCATTTAAAAAAAAAAACAATTTGTTTTGGTAAATGAAGCCAGTTCCTTTAGAACCCAAAGGGCAGAAGTAAGAAGAACTCAAGCACATCATGCCGAGAGGTAGAGAGGTGTCCATATATAATCACAATCTTCCATTGGTTTTCTTTTTTTATTTTTATTTTGTCTGAGGTAATTAGCTGTGTGTGTGTCAAGTTGTAGAATCAAAAAGTATTGGCAAAAAAAGAGCAACCAACATTGACAAGATACGCTAATGACCTCTTTCCTCTCCTCAACAGGTCCTAAAACATTTAATTAGATGCATCTGAATTAATGCTTCCTGGATCTCCAGTAGGTGAAGTGATTGATGAAGGGGTAGTAGCGTCCTGCCAGCTGCCATTAGCCTGAAGAGGGAATAAAGGCATTGTGTTGTTAAGTTCACAAGATGCTACTACTTGCCTCTTAAATCACTCTGATTATGATTTCCCAAATCACAATAGGAGAGCATTATGCCATGTGCAAGACACAGACTTTGTTCCATTATGATTAGTCTCACAGTAAACATCTTCACACGTAATTCACTTTCTGGGGCACAGAAGATAAAATATTGAGCGAATGCTGCTTCTGCTGTTTCTCTTTTTTCCAAACGGGACTCCTTTCCTCTTGCCCAATGTCTGCAGCTAATTTGTCTAAATAGTTAAAGCTTTACTGCCTGTTGATTCTCAAACAATTCAAAGAATTCAGAGTACAGGACGGAAGAATACACTCCCAATATCTTTCTGTTCCCAAATGCAGACTTGGGGATAGGAACCAATCCAAGGCCAGTGTGTGGATTCACTGGAGGCTAGTTGCTGTGCATGCTTTTGCTTTCTCTCTCTCACTGTCTCCTGCAGTCTCTTCTTTCAACTGGGAGCACTCTCCTCCAATGGGAGGAGATTGAAAGATGCTTCCTTCTAATTCACTGGGCCAATATGGATGAATAGGTGAGCCAGCTTCTCTTTTTGATCATCCCTAACCATTCACAGTTCTTTGCAGTACCATGAATGATACAGAGAAAGGTTTTCTTAACAGTTTAAACATGAGGGAGTTTTTAAAAATTCCCTGAATAATAAAAACTGGCAACAGGATGTCTATTTCCCTCACTCTTTGAAGCAGCAGTCTTATGGCAAGGTGCTAGCAACATCACAGTTAATGCCGCAGTAGAGTTCTATTATAATTGCATCTGCAGAGGTGGTTACTTTAACCAACATTGCCATGTCAGACTTCCACAGCTCAAGACAGTCAGTTTCAAAATCAGAAGCTCCTTACATCAATGCGCTGTGTCGAATATAGGGGGTTTCCCACAATGCTGTCATATCTTCCTGCCTGGTGTATGACATGGTGTAAGGAATCCATCTGTAACAGTATGACCAATTTGTCAAGCAAACAAAAAAAAGTGCCAAAAGAGTAATGTAAATGCTATATTTACTGCCCCAAGCCCCATCATCTTCCTTTCTGTGACCTTTTAGGGTTTTAGTGTCTAGCTGGACTGCACATTTATTCTCAACTTATAACTACTTATATTGCTTTTCTGCATGCTATCAAAAGGAGATAGCTATTAGCATAAGATTTTTTTCAAAAGAATGAACAAGTTTCTCTGGGCCCACAAATTTTGGGAAAAGAAAATTAAAAAAAGAATAAATACCCACCAAGATCCCATTCTCAAGGGTATAGCAACATTTATTCTGCATGACTGTACATGTATATTATCTTTCCCTCTGAAATCCAGGAGAAAATATTAACATTACAGTAATGGACATTCGGGCCACATTCAGGTAGTCCTTGACTTATGACCATTCGCTGAAGAACTGAAGTTACAACAGCATTGAAAAAAGTGACTTACGACCGATCCTTATTTATTTATTGTTTAGATTTATATGACACTTATCAGGGCTTTACAGCCCTCCCTAAGTGGTTTAACAGTCGTTAAATAACTGGTAATAATTCAAGGACTACCTTTAGATATTTTACTATAATGCCTTCAGGAAATGTTAAAATCTGTATACCTTACAATAGGAACTTGGGTTGAAGTATTTATGGGGATTAAAATATCTATGGCTGCAGAGGATTGTTAGCCTGACATAGTTCCACCTACCTGAGACTGCACATTGGCTCCCACTGGTGAATTCTGGTAAGAACTGAGTGACTGCAGGTTTATAAAGGAATCTCCAGAATTTGTCATTTTAAATGACCCAGAGGAACCTGAAGAGGAAAAAAATAAGTTACCCAAAGTTATGTGTGCAACCATTCATTTTCATGCAATTTGTCATAAATGATAGCCCAAGTTGCTGTTGTGCTTGAAATCTGATTCCACAATTTACTGTATATAGCAGTAGCACTGTATTTATATACCGCCTATCAGGGCTTGCAACCCTCTCTAAGTGGTTTACAATGTCAGCAACAATGTCCGCAACAATCTGGGTTCTCATTTTACCTACCTCAAAAGGATGGAAGGCTGAGTCGACATTGAGCCTGGTGGGATTTGAACTTGCTAAATTGCAGGCAGCTGGCAGCTTATTACAAGCTCTCTATCCACTACACCACCTATCACGCAGAGTACTCAATTTCTAGGGCTTAGTGAATATATCTTGACCAAATATAGTTCAGGTTATTTTATGAATCCAATTCACATTCTTCTCACTTTCCATTCCACCTTCTCAATTGCAATCAAATAATCGGGTAGAAATGATCGACCAAGTGAAGAGGTCAATAAGTGAATACAGGATTGATAGAGATACTGAAAAGATCATTATTGGTTGCTGCTCTCTTATTTGGATAAAGTTCTTGTGCAGCTACACGAGCATTACTCTCACTCTGGTGTGCCTTATTGCCAGGTGTACAAAATTTAGTCATAAATGTGCACACTGGTCAGAAAATAGATATTTTATTACCATCATATTTGCAAATGGTTGCTAGCTGAGGTAATTGCTACGTGAGGAGTGGATAAAATTACAAACTATCCCCAGAAATTCCGAGGTTTCTTCAAAGGCCACCACAAATTCCTTATACATAAAATGGTACAGAACAAGACCAGAGGTTCCCAAGCTTTCTCCATTCAGAGCTCCCCTGCAGCGTAGCAAACTCATTAACGCTTCCAGTTGTTAAGTAATAAAATATTCCAGGGTGCCTTGTGAGTTTGATGCAGCACTTCATTCAGGAAGATGAAATTATATTATTACCTCAGAAATACCACTGCAATATATAGCTTTATGAGAAGGATGTGATTTTTAAGTGAGATTTTCTGCTTTTAAGAAGACTATGAGATTCAATAAGTTAAACATAGTTTAAAATATGCATCTATTTTTTTAAAATAACAGAAATACTAGAGCATAGAAGTCCAATGAGTCTCAAAGCATAAAAATCAATAATCTATATTACTAATTCAACCGCAGGTACCCAAGTAGTACCGGTAACATAGCAATAGCAATAGTACTGTAATACTAAGATATTACTAATAATGTATAATAGATATAATAGATGAGAGGATTGGTGCATATTTCTAAGACTTGACTGGGCTCAAGGGAGGGAGGGTGTGTCTCTCAGAGCTTTGCCCAGCCAGGTTTCAGGTATGGCATCAGCTAATATCTCAGAACAGGAGTGGGGCTGTGGCAATTGTCAACCAGGTTATGTTATGTTTGTTAAGTAAACTTTTATAATAGTAGTATCTAATATAAATAAAAAGAAAAGTGAATAGAAAGAAAGTGCAAGAAAAAAATTAAGAATATAATAAAGAGAAAAGATATACAGAAGTGGTTTAATCATAATAAGTATTAAACAAATTTAGTAACTCTTCACCCTTTCTAAAATTACAAACCTTTATCTCTTTATTGTATATTTCATTTATCTATAAACAAATCTATAAACCATCCTCTTTTCTGTCCAGCAGAAAGTCCATAAATGGTAGCCAGATGTAACAAAATAAATAATCTATATGCCCCGTTGTACAGAAGAAGAAAAAAACAAGTACAAGTAGTACTCAATTACTATGGTAATTGAGACAAAAATTTCCATTGCAAAATAATGCAGATATCAAGCATGACATCACATAAAACAACTGCAATCCTAGCAGCCCCCATTGCCATCATTAACCAAATATCACTGGTCATTGGCAAGGATCCACCCCTATACAAGCCATTCCCAGTTTGGTCCTTCCCAGCCCTGAGCCTCAATAAGGTAAGGGACTGCCTGTCTTCAACCCCCACCTGGCTAGCTCCCTACTCATCTCTGTCCTTTGGCTGTTCTGTACAGTGGTACTCCTTGGTGCCGCTGGCAGCACAAGGGCGGAAATAGAGGCCTGGGGCAAAGGTCAGCTGGGCATGACAAGGCCTATGGAGTGTAGGGTGGTGGGGGCAGCTGAGGCTTGGCAGCTGAGGTGGCCAGTTGCAGTATGAAGCTTGAGGTGGTACTCCTCAGCAGTGCTCTTGGTGCTATTGAGGTTGAAATAGAGGCCCAAGAATGGTAGTGACCAGAGGAGACTGCTGAAGGCACCAGGCCTACTTGAGCCCTAGCACCACCAGCACCAATGAGGAGTGCTACTGTATAGGCCAGCCAAAAGGACGGAGATGGAAGGAAGATAGGCAGATAAAGTTGAAGTACTTCTGCAGTCGTAAGTGTAGGCAGGCTGCCAGGCAACCAAATTTTGATCACATGACTGTGGGGAGGAGCACTGTAATAGCTGTAATTTCAGGGACTGGTGTAAGTACCATTCATTCAGCAGAAAATGAAAATGAAACATAAATTTTGAAACATAAATGTTTTATGGAAAGTCATTAACTCATACTTTAATGAATATATATGGCTTAGCAAAGCAATTTGAATCCCCAAAATGTTTCAAGCAAATTTTTCGTCAGAGGAAACAGAAAGCACTAAATAGCATATCCTATTGTCTAGTCAGGTTTGCCAACAAGGGGGCCTTTTTTAATGTTTTGAATATAGTTTTAAATTAGTTTTTTTGTCTAGTTCTTGTTATTAGTATTTACCTTGAATATCAACTGACTCAAAGATGTTAGGAACTGAAATTGCTTCAGTCAATTTTAATTCACTCAGAAGAGTCTGCTTGTACTCAAGATCTTGATTTTTTTTTTCATTATTATATCCTATCGTAAAGCAACTAGGAAGGCTGAAAACAACAACAACAACAACAACAAAAGAACATAAACATATAGTGTGTTTCTAGGCCACTTACAAAAACACCAGGTTGATTCACTCATTTGTTTTCAGTGTCTGAGTAGTGTTAGGTTTTATATTGCTGGTTTCCCCAGCAGGTGTCCTTCTTTAACTGCAGTCTTTCTATACTCACCAGAATTTGGGGTTGGGGGAGAGCTTGTTTGGTTCCCCTGAGCCACCACATTGGTAGCATCCACTGCTGTTTTGGCTGCATAAATATTGGCCTCTTCCTGAAATTTTCCCATATTTTTCTTGTAGCGGATTCTCTTATTACCAAACCAGTTGGACACCTGTAACACAATAATAACTCCATTAGCATGTAAACAAAGCATACTACTTCATCAGTTAGTATTATCTTTAAAGGGTAGGAAGACCAAGCAAGGCTACTATGAAAGTGGACAAAATAAAGTCATCTTTAAGTTTCTACTGCATCTAGCCGGTTGAAGTTTGATGTAGTGGTTAAGGTGCTGCCCTATGAACCAACAAACTGTGAGTTTTTACTCTCACCTTAGGTAGGAAAAACTGGCTTGGTGGGTTTGGGCCAGTCATTCTCTCTCAGTCAATTCATCTCACAGGATTATTGTTGTGAGAAAAACAGGAGGAGGAAGGAGCATTTGGTAGGTTGCCGCTCTGTGTGTGTGTGTGTGTGTGTGTGTGTGTGTGTGTGTGTGTGTGTAAAAAAGTGAGATAAAAATAGATACCCCTGACGCATCTATTTAAAGTATCAGAAATCCTTTAGCAGTAACATGAATTTGTCCTTTAAAAATCTTCTTAAAAAGATATTAAAAACTGCTATGACAAAAATTGTTGAGCTTAATTTTTATTTTTGTTATTGTGCTATATGACACCTCAGGAAAAGCATCTTTGTTGTATACCAATAAAATCCATATTACAAATATATTAACTCCCATGATATAAAAAGTAGCACAATAAAATGGTATCCAAATTAGGTAAGAACAATTGAAATCTTATTAAATGACAGTTTTAAAAAAAACCAGCTGAATATAAAAATATTGATAAAAACCACAAAAAATACATTTGATTAATATACTGACATCTCAGTACATTAAAATATTTGATTAAATAGGAATGATTTCATACAGATTATTAACAAGAAAACTAGATGAATTTCCTTTGGAATTGAGTTCAAAAGGCATCCAGAGCCAAGTCATAACTTTGAGCGTTGTTCTAATGCACTTTAGAGCCCATATGGTGCATAGGCCACAAATACCTTGCTTTTGATCCATTGAATCAGAAATAGCTCTGAGAAAGGTAGGTGTGAAGTCCAACTCTGCATTATAGGCAGAGGTTTGTTCTACTACAAATTCATGCTGCTTCTAATTTCACAAGAGTGTGGCCATAACATATTCTGTTTGTTTCTGGATTATAGTGATGTACAAATCCATACTAAAGGAACTTGTTAGCATTGGCTGCTTTGTATGTAAGCTATTAGATTTCTTTTCAATAAATGAACCAAAGTCTATGAGCTTGGTTGATAGGTTGCATTACTAGACTAGGTAACATCTTCAGTGCTAGCTAGCACTGTTCTAAAACCAAGCTCTCGGAGCATTAAGGATTCCACAACTGAACTCTGAGAGACATATATTCTCTTCTGTTAGTAACCAAAGACAAGATTCTTAAAATCTAATGGCAGATTTATGAACTGTAGCAAAACTTGGATTTTTAATCTAATGAAAGTCATTGAAGATTAGCTTGCACGATTCTACCAACTTTTATGAAATGTAGGTACCTAGTTAATTTAATAAAAAGCCATTCTGAATACACAAATCATGTGGCAAGGAGTAACCATTAAAAAAAAAATGAATTGGACAGAGACCTGAGTCTGGGAATAATATAACAATGTCTGGGACCGAATTCCAATGCCTTTGTACGCATAATTCTAATTCTGTGGAGTTTCATTTAAAATTGCTTATTGAATTATAAAATCATGATCAAGAAAAATACTGAATTAAAGATCCAAGTAGGGAATTTAGGTAGATTTTTAAATTAAAACAAAAGCCATATTAATAGTTTACCCATTAATATACAATTCAACAAAAGTAGAAGTAGCCATGCTGGCTAAGAGAAAAAGAAAGAATTTGAAACTCCCTATTAAAAAGGACCTTTATTAGTTTGGTTCAAAACTACAAAAAAACATACAATCTCCTGAATTTTCAAGAACTGTCAATCATGTATATCTTAAAAAGGTATGAAGGAAGTAGCATGAAAATATGACATGCAAATTAGATTCTATCAGGTGAAGAGAGGTATCAGATTGTATCAGGGCTTCCCAAGGTTGCTGGAATAAGGAAACATTATTGGTCCCTCATTTTTGGATATCAGAAATCCATATGTTTTCATCTACACAGCCTACCTGTGAGACTGTAATGCCTCCTTTCTTTGCTAGTTCTTCTTTGGCTTCTTCACTGGGGTAAGGATTACTCAGATGAGAATAAAAATATTCATTCAATACTTCTGTTGCCTGCTTGCTGAAGTTACGTCGCTTTCGCCTGAAAATAGATTGGAAATATTCATAAAGCCCAATATTAAACTAAAATATATTTATTTATCGTATTTTTTGGAGTATAAGACAGATTTTTTTCTCCCCTAAAAGAGGCTGAAAATTAGGGTGCGCCTTATACTTCGAATGTAGCCCTGCCCACCTGCCATTTTCACCCACCTGTTCCAGGCTGCAGATCACATTGCCACCTCTGCCTGTTCCTCGAGTTTTCAGCAAGGCTGCAGGGATTGCTCTGGACAACAGCTGATTGGGAGTATTCGACAATCAGCTGCCTAAACTGAAACTGAAACTGGCTTCGACAGGGGAAAAAATCAGAGGCAGACTTTTTTTCCCCTTTCTCTCTGCTCTGAAGCCAGTTTCAGTTTTAGCACAGACTGATTCAGAGCAGCCCCAATCAGCTGTTGTGAGCTTTGGGGAGGAAAAAAAGGGAAAAAAATCTGCCTCTGCCTCCGAGATTTTTTTCCCTTTGTCTCCTGTTCTGAATCCTGTTTCAATTTCAGCCTGATTCAATGAGACAAATTGCTGGGAGGAAGAGGCAGATTTCCCCCCCTTTTTTTCCTCCCCAAAAGCTGGGTGCGTCTTATACTTCAGAGCGTCTTATACTCTGAAAAATATGGTTATCTGTCATGAAACCATTCTATGATTTTACAGCAGAGAGGGTTCTGTGGAATCCAAGACTGTTTTACTTGTTTAATATTGTTGAAAATGGGTTAATAATACCCTCCAGATGCGCTGCTTGATGCTTGTCAACCCTTATAGGTGGTGGCCTGATTCAGCTGGACAGACTTTTTAGAGCAGCCTGCAGAATCTATGCAACATTTCTAATCTGTATTTCGAGAGATAAAATGGCCAAGGTTTAGCTATGCAACCTTATCCTGTTTTTAGAAAAAAATAAAGCCAGAATCGGTACATTAAACCTCTGAGGAAAAACATTTCACTTTTACTCTTAGAATTTGTCAAAATGCCCGCAATATCCCCACTACCATCATTATTAAACCTTTCTCCTACAGCCTTTGGAACCATGACAGCAAGTAAGAAGTATGCAGTCAGTTAAAAAAAATGTTGCCCACAATTGCTTTAAAATAATTTCTAGAGATCTCAATAGAAACTGGAGGGCCAAGCCACAAAATTTTATTAGTGTTATGCAATAGTTTAGATTTGAAGGCAAAAAGGTGCTTCAGAGTATATGATAAAATAAGATTCCAAACTCTGCAATTTCTTAAACCAAACGTATCTCTAAAAAGCTACAATTTGGTGAATTCTGAAATTTATACTACCAAAGCCTCTGGTGAACACGAAGTTGAAGAAAATCAGTGAAAACTATAGGAAATATGCACATATAAAAATGCATAAAATGAAAACATTTCACCTTATCAATTTCTTGATGTCTATGTATAGTTTTATTTCCAACTTTTGTATCTGTGTAGGATTCATTATGGTAATTGGCAGGAAGCTTCTGAAATTCAATTCCCATTATCTTTTTAGAGCCTTCTTCCTCTGCTTCCATCTAGAAAGATTATGATTACAGTTACAAATACTATGTAAACATCTACATCAGTAAATATATATTTCCAGATAGACTCAGCTTTGCAAAGAACAAGTGACTGACTTCGTTATCCACCCAAAGTTATTAAATTTATAGAGCAATATACACATGTACAAAGTTCATTCAAAACTTTACTATTTGTGGTACTGTCTGTCTTGTCTGAAACTGCAGAATATTTATTTTCCAATACAGAGAAGTTTGTTATGCAGTTTTGGTAGCAGAGGATATGGAAAATCCTTTTGAAGGTTAAAGGTGATATCTTTGGAAAGGAAGAACAAGTAGGCAGCAATAACAAATTTCAAACCAGAAACAATTTTCTCTTAAGATTCCATTCCTAATTATTTTCTCTGGATACTGTAATTCTTCCTCCACTACTCTGAGCATCTATGCTACACCCATGGTAATTACCTGATTAAACTTCAATTTCCTGATGCTATATTACCAATTTAGTACGGTAAAATTATGCAGCTATGTTATCCTTATTAATATTAATAGATATAATCAAAAGTTGATCTCCAACCTTTATTCCAGAAATTAATATGTATTATAAACAAAAACATTATTTCATGTAGATATTTGGTGTAAACTCAAAAATATGAAATACAGATTTATATTATTACTTCAGTAATGATCATGATAAAACTAAAAATACTGCAATTTATACTTTTCATGACAGTAGGAAAAATCATTTGACATGGAGTTAAATAAAATGTTCATTCGTGAAAGACAG
>JANHJO010010806.1:367122-377616 GCA_032468235.1 Pseudoxyrhopus heterurus
CCAGAATTCCTCCTCCAGTCATGTTAGCTCAGGAATTTTGGGAGTTGAAGTCCACAAGTCTTAAAGCTGTCAAGTCTGAAGATCCTTGGAGTCTGTTGTAAGTTCAAACTGTCACTAAGCAACCAGTTAGAGGTCAAGAACTACCTGTATGAAAAATATGCTACCCAAAGAGCTTGAAAAGGCCTCCAAGTGCCATCTTTAATAATTAACGTTTAAATCAAAAACCACAAGTTGCACTTCTGACCTAACAGTCTTCCAGATGTTTTGTGGTATTTCAGGTATGAGACTATATTCAGAATCTTCTGTTCTGGAAGTTTTAGTTCCAGAAAACTTTCTGTCCATCCCCAGTTCAGCATGTTCCAGAGTTCTTGAAAAAAGAACTGTACATATCTAAATACAAGTGTCTCACAAATCTATTTAGGGAGGCATTCCAAAGTTGCTGCAGAAACATAATTTCTCCCTCTAAAGATGAAATGGTGTGTTTTTTTTTTTTTAAAAAACCCTCATGAAAACTAATTAAAAATACTTCCTCGGATCTTTTGTGTTTTCCAAAAAAATTGGCAAAAATGTTATTTCTTAACAATCATGTCATATATCATTTACCATACAGATTTAGCTATAGTTCTTTTTTCCTCTTATCTCATCCATTTAATTTCTTTTGCTATTTCTTACTCCTTTTCAAGCTTCATATGATTTGCTTATCCTGAAAGGGATATGTATGTATACACAGATGTATCTATGCATAAAAAATGGTCATATATTGCTACCCAGCCTTTAATTTCCAAAATGATTTCTGAAAGTTCTGTAATATAGAAAGATTTTTATAAAAGACTGTTTACAGTACCAGAATTTTACAATACCTGTATCTACAGAGAGGACAAACTAATTAACGCAACTGTCAAATAAAAGGAATAAATATATTTCATTTTCAAAGGGGCACTGAGAATTTCATTTTGCTTGTCGCATCTTTGGTTCCCTTATTGACTTTTGACCTGGAAGTTGATGGCTCAGTTTGTATCGTCCACTGAAAACTCTGGAAGTGGGATAGACACTGGCAGCAGCAACTTTCATTTGTATCTGTAAAAGGATGCTAATAAGTTTCATTTTTTCCCCCAAATTTCAGTTGTATTGCTTAGAATGTAGCATTTTCTTTCCTTCCCTAGCTTATTAGCATCTGAATTCTTAAGTTCAAAGTTATGAAAAGAAACATCCTTGGCAATTAGACACTTATACAGGAAAATGCAGTTATTTAAGAACACTTTCTATTTTTAAGTCAGTTTCCAATCTATTCATCATTTCCACCAATTATATTTGGAAACAGCAGTCAGAAAGCAATTTTATCCCAATGGAACCAATCATACTTTTCAGGCAACAGTATCTGCATCTTGCTTAGCAGACACGTTCTGTGAATCATGACACAAACACAGACTCCAAATCAGAACTGATAAATCACTTGTATAACAGACAACTTTTCTCTGACAAATTTCTGGCCAAATCAAGATGATTTTGTTCTAAAGCAACCAATTTGTTTACATGTTTACCTTTTCTAAACAAAGAAGTTATAAACCAAAATACATTGTGTATCAAAGCCTTTTGCAATAACTGTAGCTAGACTTCTGGTTTTATACATTGCTATCTCTAGGGTAGAATTCTCAGCTTTGTATGAAGGTGCATCATCCAAGAACAGCAACCTGAACTGAGACTTTATGTATTTATGTACAAATAATCAAACAGAGGAGGGACATGGTGGCTCAGTGGCTAAGATGCCGAGCTTGTCGATCAGAAAGGTCGGCAGTTTGGCGGTTCGAATCCCTGGTGCCACGTAACAGAGTGAACTCCCGTTACTTGTCCCAGCTTCTGCCAACCTAGCAGTTCGAAAGCATGTAAAAATGCAAGTAGAAAAATAGGGACCACCTTTGGTGGGAAGGTAACAGCGTTCTGTGCGCCTTCGGCGTTTAGTCATGCCAGCCACATGACCACGGAGATGTCTTTGGACAGCGCTGGCTCTTTGGCTTTGAAATGGAGATGAGCATTGCCCCCTAGAGTCGGGAACGACTAGCACATATGTGCGAGGGGAACCTTTACTTTTAATCAAACAGATTGCAGAAAGTCCTCGACTTAAAATTGTTCGTTCAGGTTACGGAGGTGCTGAACAAAGGGACTTATGACCTATTTTTGAAGTTACAACCACTGCAGTGCCCCTGAAGTCACATAATCAAAATTCAGGTGCTTGGCAACCTGCTTGCCCTTATGACCATAGTGGCGCTTCACTTACTCCTACCTCCCTGTCTCCCCACAACCCTTTTCGCCTCCTGGACTCTGCAGCCACCCACGGCTTCCAAGTGTGGTGGGGTGGAGAGAAAGACAAAGCATCCTGGTAGTGGGGCATGGAGGGGGGAAGACCCAAACCTTCGGGGAAAGTGGTGGGGCAGGAAAAAGGCTCAAGTCTTCCAAGAGAGCGATAGGGCAGGAGGAAGACCTACCGGTATGTGCCGGTGGGGCTCCTGGCCCATGGCAGGTTTCTGCATGCCAGCAGGCACTGAACCTCCCAGGGCCTTCCTCACCCCAAGGCACAACTGCAACGGGGAAGCTAAGATTGCAGTCATTCAGTGAGATGGATACATGGGCACCTGAACACTTATGTTTTTGCTCATTTATTTAAACAATGATTTATATACCACCAATTTCCCAAAGGATTCAATATTGTTAAAAGTACCATACAATACAAATGCAGGAATTATAACCACCGACAGTCTAATTCACTAGGGCAGGTTGGTATCTTGAGCATTGCCCTCCTTAAAAGGTTCCATAGAGTAGACCTAGTTGGGTAGGATAGACAGTCCTGCAGAAAACTGGGAGCTAAGCTTTTTCTGCCATGGCAGCTGCCCAGTGGAACATCATCACTCTCCACCTCCAAATGAAACAGACCCTCCTTGACATCCTTCCAGAGGTCCCATAAAAAGCAGCTATGTCAGCAGGCCTGGGGATCTCAAGGCAATGGTGAATTGATGAGATGGCTGCATTGTTTTAACATCAATTCTCTCCATTATAAATAATAATATAGGTAATGTTTTTAATTGTAGTTATTTTTAACATTTGGATTTCATGATTCTTTTTTATTGTAAGCCACCTAGAGTCCCTTTATTGTGAAATAGGCAGCTATATAACTGTGAGAAACAAACACTATTCACTCTGAAGCATTCTTAGGTTTAACTACTTTCCCACACACACACATCAACTCAAATCACCCACTTAGGAAGAAGCAGAACCTCTGTGCAACAGGGAGTCTATCCCAATTCCTGCAGACAATCCAGAAGAATATTCAGTGGCATTAAAAAATCAGGAGGGATGCACACCCTCTACTCAAGGCCTGACAAAGTGATCAACCAACATGATCAATACTGTTTCTCTCCTACATCCAGTCTGAAGAGTATTCAGAAAACCCACTTCATCCAGGGTCCCTGAGGCTGAATCTCCACTACTTTCTCCAATACACTGCCTAACAACAATTTGATCATCATATTAATGGCTGTCCAGAGTAGCTGAGTTGAGAGATGGGATCTTCAAAAGGTTCACCTCTTAGGTATTACTCCCTATTTCGATGAAGTGTTACAGTAATCACAACCAATTCTAGCAACAAACAGTTCAACTTTTCTAGCTGCAAAAACAAGCTCCCTTTAGCATGGATCAAGTTTACAGATAACACGAGGCCCTTGTTCAAATTCTAGGAATTCACAAGTTCAAAAGAATCTGAGAATGTTCCTCTATTGGCCTCGACCTCTCACTAGACCCTTTCTAAATCAGACTTAGTGTGAATGTTGCAAACATGTTACAGCAAGCTGCTGGAGGACCTCCTCATCTATTTTTTCCTAAAATATAATGCATAATCTTGAACACCACTACTGTACCTGTACCTGCTGTAACTCCCATAAATACATATCAGTTGCCAAGTACCCAAATTTTGATTAGGTGATCGTGGGTATGTTGCAACGGTACAGTTATAAGTTACGTCTTACAACTGTAAGAAGTTCCAAAAGGTGGGCACATATCTGAGATTATCTGAGATTGGTTAGTGGCACTGTTTTCCTTCATTAGCGCTCATTGTTTCAGCTCCTATACAGGTCGTCCTTGACTTACAACCTTTCATTTAGTGACTGTTCAAAGTTACAATGGCCCTGAAAAAAAGTGACTTATGAACATTTTTCACACTTAATGACTGTTGCGGCATCCCTATGGGCATGTGATCAAAATTCAGACGCTTAGCAACTGACTCATGTTTATGACGGTTGCAGTGCCCCGGGGCCACGTGAACACCTTTTTGCACACTTCTGAGAAGCAAGGTCAATGGGGAAGCCAGATTCACTTAACAACCACGGTTACCAACTTAACAACTGTAGTGATTCACTTACAACTGTGGCAAAAAAAAGTTGCAGGTGGGGCAAAACTCACTTAACAAATATCTCACTTAGCAACAGAAATGTTAGGCTCAATTGTGGTCATATGTCGAGGACTACCAGTAGTTCTTCAGCATTATAGCCAGATTTTGTTTCCACTGCCTCTTTCTTGAAGATATGACTTATGGTTCCAGGGAAAAAGCCTTGGTAATGGCTGCTCAGAGGTTTGTCAGGGAGATTGGCATTGCACCAGCCTTGATTTTATTTAGCATGGCCCAAATATCTCTTTTATTTTCCCTAGGTGCTTCTGATATGAATATTTCTTCCTGCTAGTTCTAACAATCTTCTTTTATTCTGTAAGCTCATTTGAATAGTGGGATATATGAAAATAAACATAGTTTCTTAACCATGCAGTCACAATTACAAAGGCTTTTAAAACAGCTTTTACTCAGTGTCAATGTATACTAGTTTTTACAGGTATACATGCAAATGTTTTATATGTGTACATGCAAATGTTTTAGGTTTTTGTAATGTTTGATGGTGCAAAGACTTTTTTTTGCCATTTTATAGTAGAGTTAAATTAATGGTGTTTGCTGTAATCTTACTACAGATATTTCAGGCTATTTATTTATTTTATTTTACAGGATTTATATACCGCCCCACTCCCGTAGGACTCAGTGCGGTGTACAAGATAAAAACATATAAAAACATTAGATAAACGTAATAAAACCACCATTTAAAAAAAAATGCTACCTTGGATCTTTTTTTATGGTAATTTTATGGAACATTATAGTTAGCAAGATAAGAATACTAACTAAAGAAATATAAAATGTAGAAAGTGCAGAAAAGAGAGGAAAAAAACTTTAAAAAATAGAAAAAAATAAAAAAAATAAAATATAGTTTTAAGGAAAGAAATATATAACGACAAGTACAGGTAGCCCTCAGGTTATGACTATAGTTGGGACCAGAAGTTCCATTCCTAAACAAGACAATTGTTAAATGAGTTGTGCCCAATTTTATGACCTTTTTTGCCAGAGTTGTTAAGCAAATCACTGGAGTTGTTAAGTGACTCATGTGATTGTTAAGGAAATCCAGCTCTCCCCATTGACAGCTGAGAAGGTCACAAGTTAGGATCACATCACCCTAGGATGCTGCAACTCCCATAAATACATACCAATTGCCAAATACCCAAATTTTGATTAGGTGATCGTGGGTATGCTGCAATGGTACAGTTGTAAGTTACTTATTTTCAGTGTCATTGTAACTAAACAATCATTAAACAAAAGGTTGTACTTCAAGGACAACCTGTATAAACAATTTCAGTAAGTTATCTTCTCTTAAAAATACCACAAATGTATCATCTCTTATCTTTACAGCTTTTAAAGTTGTACAAATATTTAAAGCCTCATAATTCAATCCTGGTCAGCAAAAGTCCAGAAGTAACAACGTATCTATTTTAACCTTTATCAAATAAACCAATTTTATATTCCTTCCTCTTACTTTTAACAATCTTGATCTTTTTTTTTAACATTTCTCCCCTTTACTTTGAACAATCTTGATCCTTAATCCCCTCAAATAATCTCTTAGATTTTGATTTCTTCTATTATCTTTGTCCCTTTTTTACAAAATTCTTCAACAATTTAACAAATCTCTTTTGTAAATCCAATATAAGAAAGTTATCCAGGTCACTCTTTTGCTTTGTTAAAACATTAGCGGTTTCATTTGTGTATCTCCTTCCACATCATCCCCATAGCCCATCATTTTAAAATCCACCTTCAAATCAAATATTCTTCTATATTAGTAGGACAAATTTAAGTGTTCTTCTCCTTTAATTGTAACATTTAGTTCCTTTAGTTCTTTCAAGTGCCAATCTTCAAAACCTCATCTTATTGTATATTCAAGTATTCAAAACAACAGGATTTTCCCATGGGAAGGATTCTTATAATTAGTTTCAAAATCTTATTTTAAAACCAACTGAACCAATAGTCCATTTGTAGCTTCCTAAAATCAATCTTCTTTTTGCTATTTATTCAAAAAAAGATTTTAAGTTCTTATATTTGTATTTAACATTTCTTTCACTAAAGATTGAAGGAAATTCAATCTTAATTTGCAATTAAACCTTAGTAAAAGTTGCATTTCTGATTAATATCTGAAAAGCAGTTAACAAGCAATTTCCAAAAATGATTAAGGAAAGAAATATGCAAACCCAAAGTCCTTTAAAAAGGCAGAGACCACTTGGGCAAAGATGGGGATGTCTTGTCTCCCTGAGCTCTAAACTCACTGGAAACTACTATCTGGCAGTCTCCTCATGAGAAACAACTGTCTGGTGCACATGTGTGTGAGTACAAATCCATTCCTTATCCAGAGAAGAATCCCAAAAAACAAATCCCTTCATTCCACCATGATCCTCTGCTTTCAGTGGAGCCATCTTTAATTTACCAACTCTTTTCTAGAAGTCCAACAGAAATCCATTCTCCAGTCACAAGCTTCTTGAATGCTAAGGGGAATCATACTTTGAATCTGAAGGGGAAAATATGTTCTGATGTGCACAGAAGCTTTCATGTAATACCCGTTTGAAGCATTTCTATTTTTTTCAGTTCGCATGACCTCCATTTCCAGCTGCAGAATGATCCTGACAAAGGATCTATGAGGTTGATGTTTTGAAGAATCCTTTTGCCTTCAAATCCAAATTGCTTCACAGTCCTTATTCATTAGTTTTCAGAAATATACAACGTGAAGTTTAATTTTTAAATAGAACAGATCAGTGCATTTTTCACATGTATTGTTCACAATAATAAAAAAAATCATTAAAACATTCCCAGATTGGATTTCTCATAGCCTGCAACTATTATAAGCATTCCTTTTTCTTAATTGTTTCAATATAGCTCACTTCACAGGACAAAACACTCATAATCAAAAATATTTTTGACTGAAAATCTTGTCAAAGATTTTTTGTCCAAGATTCTTACTTTTTATTTCACCTTTAGTGCTGCTCTCACCTATCTCATATTCAAAATCTTTCCCTTCCCAGAATCTCTGTTCACTGAACTTCTTTGTCTTCACTCTTTAAAGGGAAATATATAACGGCTTGACTCTACAGGGTAAACTCGTTGTATACAATTGATACTACTACAAAATTTCATATTCAAAATCCTTCCATTCCCAGAATCTCTTTTCACTGAAATTATTTGCCTTCACTCTTTAAAGGGAAATATATAATGGCTTGGCTCTACAGTATTTTTATGAAAACCACCCAAAGGGTTACAAAGGTTTCTCATTTCCATATGCTGCTGTTAAATATATATTTATAAAATACTAGTTGGTTATTTTTTTTCAAGGCAAGTTGAAAAAAATTTTCAAGGCAACTTAGAGAGTACATAGACAGTTGGTTTTTTTGGAAACAAAATAGAAGTGGTTTTGTCCACACCTTGTAGGATATTTTTTTCAATACAGCAACAGTTCTGAGACGTCCTAATGATCTCCTATTCAAGTATTAGTCCAGCCTGATGCTGCTTATCTTGTCAAGATTAACCAGAAACTTTTTAAGAAAACATCAGATTCAAATATTTAACAAACCAACAAAATATGAACAAATGTCTGCTCACACTAATGCCATCACTTCATCAGGATAGTATCCTAATGCATATATGGAAGATAGCAGTTTCTGACTGCCTAATTTCATAGGAGGTCAGATACAAAACTTTGGCATGACTACAAAAGTTTAATTCCAACCAAGTGCAATTTCAAAATGGAATCACTTCCACAAGGAATGTAATAATTTTGCACAAAGACAGCTGCTAAACAACACGTTCACTAAGGCTCACCTTGTCAGCAGGCAAAAACATATTAAGGGAAGAACAGAGCTGCCAACTGTCTTGTGCAAGTGTATTAAGGTAAAGGTAAATGTTCCCTTGCACATACGTGCTAGTGGTTCCCGACTCTAGGGGCCAGTGCTCATCTCCGTTTCAAAGCCGAAGAGCCAGCGCTGTCCGAAGACAACTCCGTGGTCATGTGACCAGCATGACTAAATGCCGAAGGCACATGGAACGCTGTTACCTTCCCACCAAAGGTGCTCCCTATTTTTCTACTTGCATTTTTACATGCTTTCGAACTGCTAGGTTGGCAGAAGCTGGGACAAGTAACGGGAGCTCACTCTGTTAAGTGGCACTAGGGATTCGAACCGCCGAATTGCCGACCTTTCTAATCGACAAGCTCAGCGTCTTAGCCACTGAGCCACCACATCCCTTGCAAGTGTATTACAGGACAGCATAAAAATCAAGTTTCTGACTGAGGAGGGTAACAAGATGATTTCTGGTTTTAGGACTAAACAGTCCTCAGAAATTAGCAACAGGTATTGTGAAATATTATAGTACTGATTTATTCTACACTGCTCTAGATTCTAAAGTTGAATACTGACAGTTGTAGCAAGTTGTTAGACCACACTACATACAATGTGTATATGGCGTTTCGTGTAGTTGCATCCAGTACTGCAGATTTCAAGGCTAATATGAGCATGTTTGGACAATCAAATGAAAATATTATTAACGTGACTAAGAATAGATTTCATGACATTCCCGTGATGATTTTCTTGGGGGACAGGAGCCTTCTCTCCTAAGTGAAGTAACATCTCAAGTTCCAGGACTCGAGGAATGTGTCTTGATGTTCTGCTGCACAAATACCACCCTGACTCATGCTGTACCTTCAGCCAATTCTTTCAGCATTATGTCACGCACAGCAAACCACAGGAATGTAGGAACTGGCATATGAATGAACAGAGGAAAAGAAGGGAAAATACTAATTCAGGAACAAGAAAGGCAACTTTCTGGAGTTATACTAAAAGTGTAATTTGCATGCAATACTGTGTTTGGAAATTACTTTGCTGAACAGTAAAGGATAGAGTATCATTTCACTTTTAGGTGCCACAGTCACAGATTAATACCAAACAAATTATAATTTAGTGTACCTTAGAAGTGTTAGTTTCTATATGAATTAATTGACACATAATATGCTTCACACTATATACATCCAGTTATTTGCTTGTACAGTGGTGTTTCAACAGCTACCTTGAGTATGTATCAGAATTGGAAAGTAGATAAATTAAAAAATACTATTTTTGCAAGCATCTGTATTAAAGGCTTTTGACTACTTTAATTGCAAAAAAAGTAAACGTTTCTTTTAGCAGAAGGAATTTGTGCAAGTAAAAAGGACTACAACTCCATGTTACCTGAACTTTCTACTAATAGATACTATCAGATCACTGTGCTGAATTTAGTAGAGCTTTTTTTTTTGAGCAAATACAGCAAAACTTTGAGCTGGAAATTGATATAAGAAATATATATTCCCAAGAATCATGACTAAACCTGAATCTCCTTAGTGTTCCCTTGTTTAATCTAAATCTAGTTTAAGATCATTCAGTTACAGAAATAGTATGGAAACCTTTTTTAAAATAATTTTGTTATAAAAATAATCATTACAGGATAGTACAGACTTCACAAGTATTCTTTCAATCTGTATACTGATATAACACCTGCATCAAAGCTACAATTCAGAATATTAGTCTCGAATATTATCAACCATTCTATAAAATAATAGAATATTTAATATTCATAAAATATTACTCTTTATTAAAAATGAAATCCCATCCTTCATCAGTAGCAGAATAACAAGAGTGCTAATTCACATTTCTATGGTGTTTCTACATCATGCAAGTTACATCCCATAATTAATTTCAATCATATGAAAAACACAAAGAGATAACATGTCCCCTTAAAAGAGGATGTATGTCTCAAACTGGAATTTTAAAAAAGCATCTTACTCTTCCTAGGGTTGTCAACAATAGCTTCCGTTTTGAACCAGATTATATTTAGTTCATGCTTTTTATTATACATCTCCACAAATATTAGAGGGAGGGGGAGGCATAGATAACATCTAGAGATTTGGCATAGATCATTCCTGCAATTTTTACCATAGTCTATTATTCTCTAATATTTTCAATATTTTGATTAATTTAGGGTGAAGTATACACAGTGATTTACTAGAACTCTGAGAATATATCACACTGAACATAGAGTAGTATTACCTTAGCAAAATACTAAAACAA
>JANHJO010010807.1:5207-17359 GCA_032468235.1 Pseudoxyrhopus heterurus
CTTGGAGCTGATGGGATTCGATCAGCCAAACTGCTGATCTGCAGTACTCTGCTCTTACCACTTGAGCCACTGCAGCTTCTAAGGTAGTTGATAAATCCAAGTATTTCGTTCTATTTTCCATTTCCACTAAGGGTTGGGGAGAATTCAGACTGGGAAAGGAAGTTAGAAGTTTATTTTTCTCCATTCAGAGCTGGCTGCAATTTGTTAGTTAGGGTTAGGGCCTCCAGAACTGAATTTTCTGATTGAGGCAAGCATATAGTCCTCTACTGAAAAGTCCTAGGAAACTTGGAAGTCAGTAAGGTAAATTTGTGAAGGAAAAATATAGGCAAAAACTCTAGGTATTTTTTTCAGAACTATTTTGTTCAGTGAATGTAGTTTTATTTTTGCTCACATTATCTGTTTCTTTGTTGATTTCTAGCTCTTTTATGTAAATCTAGGCCTCTTATAATTTAATTCAGATCTCTTAGTCCCTGGTTAAAAGTGAAAAAGTGACCCTGGAAAATATTGAAAGGGAAGGGTAGGAAAAATGGAGATTCTAGGAAAAGATGTGGTGTTTTGTGACAAAGAGCTACAGTTTGTTTAATTACATATCTTTCCAAATTCCCCTCTGCTGATAGTTTTCTTCGTTCAATGACTGCTCTTCTGGATCCTGTTCAGATTGAGGAACGAGGAAGACGACGACAAAAACAATTAGAACATCAGGTAAAATCACTATAATGTTGCCTTTCTGGTTTATTGATTTATGCTTTTCCATAAGTAGAGAAAACATTAGCATCGGATTAAAAAAACACAAAACAAATAGAACAAGTAACGTGAACTGTGCCAATAGAATGAAGTTTAGAATGTGATTAGGACCATGACACAGCTTTTCTCAATCTAAACCAAATTATTTTTAAATAAGTTTATGACAAATACATTTCCAATCTCTCAGTAATACAGGCTTGTATGTATCATTTCTTTGAATTTTTAAGGGAGCCAGATGGTATCAGAATTTTTATCATTTTAAGAAGGGAGGTACATTTTGAAACCTATGATTTCATAATCTATTTGTAAACCACCACTTGACCCTTTTTTCATACATCCATTTAAGCAGGAATTGTCCTGAACAAAACTATGGTAAGTAGAAAGCACCATCTTCTAGCTGCTGCTTTTGACTTCCTGTTTGAGAAACCTCTTCTAAGCTTGCTTGGAGAAGCCGTCCAATGAATGCAATGATTTTTGAGACCAAGTAGCTCCACTGTATATGTTTTTCTATGTATACTGTATTTTAAACCAGTTATACCGAAGACCGATTTAAAGTTTTAATGACTCGGAATCAAAAAAACCTAAGCAAAACGAAGTAAGAAGATAGGACGATGGAAGCTTTTAACATAGATTAAAACATGTTACAAATTTGGTTTCTAGAAAGCTATAATGGCTCAAGTGGAAGAAAAGCGAAAAAAGAAACAGGTAGAAGAGGAACAAAGAAGACTGGAAGAACAAGAAGAAGAGTGCCGGCTTGCCAGAGAACAGGAATTGATGAAGAAACAGTTTGAAGAAGATCTGCTAAAGCAGAAACAAAAAGAGGTAAACATTCACATGTTCCATGGCAATAAACTGCCAATCCACATCAGCCTCAAATAAGTGATACTTGGTGCAGATGAGAGCTTTCTGTTTATTAAAAAGCATAATGAAGTTCTGTTTCAATGGCTTTATAGCTCTGAAGATACTTTAGGATAAAGCCTGGTGAAATTGCAGGGATTGGGGAGATTTAAAAAAATTATTAAGAAATCCCCATAGGATTGGGCCAAAATAGTATTATGCGTCTCTGTCAGGTTTCTATTTAAGCTGGGTTTATTTACCCTCAAGCTGAAGAAATATCAAAGATTACAAAATTGAGAAATTAAGCCTTACTCAAGCAACAAGATATTTCTGAAAATTTTATTTATGTTTTTGTCCTTGTTTGCTTCTTCAGTGAGGGCTGAAACTAGCAAGGCCAGAATTAAGCCCAAACAAAACTTATCAAAAAACCTGCATCATTCAAGGCTTAAAAACAGATGACAAAAATTCATTACTACATATGGGTAAGAGAAAGAGATGCAGGATTTAAACCCTGGTGCTAATAAATATGACTAAATTTCTAGATTCTGTAGTAGGTGATGTTTTATATTGTAAAAACATCTTCCATATTTGTAATAAAAACAATTTACCTCTTCCTTGAATCTTCTGTTGCTATGTGAATGTGCATTCGTAGAGAGAGGTTTATTGCCATGCTCAGGATAATGTTCTGATATATTTCTTAGTTTCTCAGTTCTGTCTGTTTGTCCCTTTTTCACTTCTAGTTGCTATTTACCCTCTGCCTCCATTGGCAGCATCACATTAGAAATATCTTAAAAAATACTTTATCTCTTTCAGATACTCATACAGATTTCTCCTTTGAATATCTTATAATATGCAAACAAACATACAGTGTTCTAAATACGTTTAGTGTTTATTTTTACAGTATTCTTGCTGAGTATCTATACTTTTTTTATCCTATTAGGAAATTATGACCCTTAAAACAAATGAGTTGTATCAAACAATGCAGAAAGCTCAAGAATTAGCTCAAAGATTAAAGCAAGAGCAGCGGATTAAAAATTTGGCTCAAAAAGGACATGACACTTCAAAACTACAGAAGAATCTTGGTGGTGGTTAGTATCATACTTAAAAATAATACAGAATTGAATTAAAATATGTTTCTATGTTCCTTGATGTGAGAAACTTCTTAGAACACATATTAAAAGATTTCCCAACAGATTTTTGAAAATATTTGTTGAAAACACTTTGAATACAGTCTCTTATTTATGCTGTATTATAACTAAATTTAAATACATGTAACCAGAATATTAACATTTTTCTATATAGCACACCTCACTTTTTCTCCTCAATTTTTTTCTTTTTAGAATATACTTTTATATATTTTATGGAATTCTTTTATTTTACACATATGCTGTTTTTTAAATAATAAAATTAAAGGAAAATGCTGATTTTTTCTAATACGTACGATACATTTAGATTGGGCCATCTTTTTGGTTTGAAGAGACCCATTTATTGGCAGATATTGGAGTGATATTTTCATAAGTATGTGTTCTTCCTACTCTTCCACTTGCCTTACTAAGTAGTATTTATGCTAAAAGTATTGACAGAAACAAAGGTTTGAATTCAGCATTAAACTGATATTAAGAAATATAGAGTTAGAGTGTTCTTTGACTTTTTCTTCTCTTTAGGTGATACAACAAAGGAGAATAATTACACTGACTTGAATGAGGTTTTAGAGATTGCTAATTATCAGCAGCACTGTTTTTCAGAGACTAACAGTGAAACAAATGAGAGAAAGAAAAGTAATTTCTCTCCTCAGAAAGACACAGCTGTGCAGACAGGTACATTAATTCATTATGCAACTTTTTATTTACGTATTTCTCCACACTATATTGCTTTGGCAGACTCTTGTTCAGCAATCATGTTTGGCGTTACCCATACCCTTTTGCTAAGTGCAGCAGATCACACATTACTGTGACACTTTTGCAGATTTTGTAGCTGACAAAATCTTTTGCATTTGTTCAGAGTTGGACAGTCTGCTGAGATGACTATGACTTGAAAAACACTTTGAGAGAGCATCTGGAATTTTTCTGAGTTTGTAGAAACTGAGGAGGTAGATAGGGTACCCTTAGCATGAGCTCTTCCTGCTGTGGATTGGATTTGTGCCCCACCTGTCTCCTTTGGGGTAGTTGGATAAAGGGTGATGGCTGAATCTTGTTTGTGATAAACTTTTTTTTCAAGAGTGGGAAGGTACCACCTGCCTTTAAAGCAATTGTGTAGTCCCTCTTGAAGGAGCCATCTCTCAATCCAGCCACATTGGATAACTTGCACTCAATCCACTTCCCTCCCTTTTCTTCAATTACAATGGGTCCTAGAGAAAACCTGTACTCTTTCAGCTTGAATTCATACCTAGGCCAGATGACCCTTTGTTTGTTTATTTCAATGTGTAAACTGTCAAAATAGAATGAGACAAAGCAGTGTACAGACAATTAAAATACATCACAGAATGCATTAGAAAAACCAACTGTGAGGAAATTAATAAAAACAAAACATCATGTCATATGCAATAATATATCACAATGTAAAATACAGAATATTAAAAAGTACAAAACATAAAATATTAGTATTTAAATAAACACTTTATATAAAATATAAATCTGCCTGCAATTTGGCAGTTTGAATCTCACCAGACTCAAGGTTGACTCAGCATTTCATCCTTCCGAGGTGGGTAAAATGAGGACCCAGATTGTTGGGGGAAATATGCTGACTTAGGATTGTAAAGCACTGTGAAGCGGTATGTAAGTCTAAGTGCTATGGCTATTGCTATAAAGTGTTAATTGGAAAATGCAGGTCAATCAAAAGACATAACAGTTCTGCAGTTGCTGCACCTTGCCCTTCTGTGACACAGTTTATGTGGGTCTGCCATTGGATAGCTCAGAAACTGCACTCTGTTCAAAATGCAGTGGCCTGACAACTGACAGGAGGAAGCAGGTTCATCAGATTCACCAAATGTATATTTTGACATGCTAGTGATTGCTGTCACTGATTTAGACACTACTTTCAAAATGTCTCTTACTTTGGTGAAAAATTTATAAATATGATTAAGGCGATTTACACAAACCAGAGAGCAAAAGTGATGGTGAATGGAGATGTGACAAAAAATTTCTATATAAAAAAAAGCACAAGACAAGGATGTCCACTATCCCCATTATTATTCATATTAAAATTGGTAGTGTTAACTAGAAATATTAAGACAGGATCCAGAAATAAAAGTGGAAATTAAAAAAGAAAAATATAAACTACAAGCATTTGCAGATGATCTAGCTTTTATACTAGAAGAACTGTTAGAAACTGGCCCCAGATTGATAGGGAAAATCATGAAATATGGAGAAGTTATCGGACTGAAAATAAACAAAGAAAAAACTAAAATATTAGTTAAAAACCTTACAGACAGATATGAACTGACAGAAAATACATCTACGGATAGTAAAGAAAGTGAAATATTTAGGCATCCACTTAACAAGATGTGCAACAATTAAAGATGATAACTACACAAAATTAATGCAGCAAATTAAGTTGGATTTGGAGAAATGGAAGAATTTACAACTATCAATGATAAGGAGAATAGCTATCATAAAAATGAATATGTTACCAACATTACATTTCTTATTTCAAACAATACCGATAAAACTACCGGTAGAGAAAATATTTTGAAGAATTAAACAAATTTTTTTTGAAATATATCTGGCAAGGGAAAAAAGCAAGAATAAAATTGAAAATGTTAAGGAGTCTAAAGGCAATGGGGGTTTTGGGCTACTGGATTGGGAGCTATATTATCAGGCATCTGTACTTACATGGGTAAAAGAACGGATAAATTTGAGGCATAGAAGATTACTATTATTGGAGGGACATGATCTTCAATTAGGATGGCATGCTTTTTTATGGTATGGAAGGAGTACTGCACATAGATATTTTCAAAGACATTATGTGAGGAATGCTTTACTTTTAGTATGGGAAAAAATTAAATCACAAAATTATAGGAAAATACCAGTCTAGCTTTGTACAATGGAAGCACTGATACATCCAAATCTTACTGATTCAGAAAAAAAATGTACTTTATAAAGGCACTCTAAATGAGAATGGTGAACTTATAACTAGACAGAAATTACAAAATCAAGGGGTGGACTTAGCTTGGTGGTCACACCTGCAAATACAATCGAGATATGAGAAAGATGTGAAAACATGGGGTTTTTATAAAGAACCAACAACACTAAATAAGATGTTATGAGGGACAGATGAAAAGGTGATAAGAAAAATATACACACATGGTTGGAAAAGGTGATTAAGCAGCATATAGATTTGAAACCAAAAATATTTTTGTTAGTTGTAATACCAGAAAGCCATGATAAAGGGACTATGTATTTAATCTTACATGCAGTGAGAATTTTATTGGAAAAATGAGAACACCCCATCAGATGAAAATATAATTTGGATAATATTGGATTGTGCAGAGATGGATAGATTGACATTGAAAATAAAAGATAAAGGAGATACAGAGTATTACTTCATGTGGAATAGGTTTTTTCAATGGTTAGAGACAAGAGGTAGAAATTAGATGAAGAAAGAGTATAGTTATGTATAAATTAAACATGAACATTGTTTATAACTGTAAGTATGCTAATATAATCAATAGGATTACAAATAAGCTAACATAATTATAAATATGGCTAGAATCATTCTGTTGTACTACTACTATTGTCATCAGTATATATGTTACTATTTCTTTTTTTCTTTTCTTTTGTAAAATGGTATGCCCATACATACCATTTTGAATACCCCCTACATGGTATGCCTATACATACTGTGTATTTGAATACAATACACTGTATTCAAAATGTTTATATATAAATAAATAAATAACTTGACTTAAAAAAAAGACTACAACCCTGAAATGAGAAGCCAAAAAAGCTCCCTTCTCAGTGGATGTAAGGAATGGTCAAGATAGACCAGACAACCTGGGAAGTTTGCAACTGGAGAGCTCTAAAGACAAATGCCAATAGTTTAAACTGGCTCAAGTAGGGCAGTGAAACTTGAGAACAACATGGAATGTGTTAGAATAGGCTGGCCCTTTGCTCTAAAATTAGGAATCTTTTATATAGCACCAGAGGATAATCAACGAACATCGCCCAATAATACCAGGTGACTATCAGTAGATTGCAAAAGCTTTATTTTAGTGTCTCTCGTTCTCATTCAGATCAAACATCCTACAAAAGACTCCTTTTTGGTGTTGGCCAATTGATAAAGGATATGGGGAAGTCCCCAGATGAACTCCAATGCAGTGGAGTTCTCTTTCCTTCATTGTCTACCCTTGAGGTAGACAAAGTCAGCAAACCAACCCCACAAAAAATTCTATAGGTTATGGTGAATAGATTGAGTGAATAATGGTTATAATTAATGTGTGCATAAGGTTATTTGTATTTAAAAGAAATTGTACCCAGACAGTACACTGCCATTGTGGATATGGAAATTTTATATATAATAATGTAAATTGCACAATAAAAAACAATAATACAAAAAAATCTATAAATTCATTGATGTAGACTATAATAACAGAATCTTGACGGCCTGTTTCTCTTCTACCCTAGAGAATCTTATGAATATTCATCAGATGACAAGAGCAACCCTAACTATAGAAACAGTAAGCAAGAGAAAAGTCAGCTGGACATTGCTCAAACCTTCAAGGTTGGAGTAGCAGAAACTGGGGCCATCTGGATGACCTGAAGATAAGTAGGGGGAAGACTCAAGAGAGGATAGGAAAAACAACCATCTTAGCCTTGGTCGTCTTTGGTTTAAGAAGTTTGGAGGATATCCAAGAAGAAATGCTAATAGGACATTCTTTCATTGTTGACTCTGATTGTCATCAAAAGCTTTAAAGCCCTAGCAGAGTTGAGTATCATCAAACTTGACAATGATATCTGAAATCCTGATTGGGGAACCCAACAGAAGAGGATAAAGGATAAGCAAAATAAGACTCGAGACCATTTCAGATGACCCCACTGGAACAAATGAAGACAAATTTAAACCTGGTAGAGGTAGATAGTCCTTGACTTACAAGCATTCATTCAATGACAGTTGGAAGTTACAAGAGTATGAAAAAAGTGACTGATGACCAGTTTTCACACTTAACAACAGTTGCATCATCCCCATGGTTATGTGATCAAAATTCGGGCACTTGGCATGATATTTATGGCAGTTGCATTGTCCCAGCATCCTGTGATGACCGTTTGTAACCTCCTCAGGTGGCTTCCAACAAGCAAAATCAATGGGGGAAGCCAGTTTTGCTTAATGGCCACATGATTCACTTAACAATAGCAGCAATTTGCTTAACAACTGTTGCAAAAAAAAGGTTATGAAATAGGGCAAAACTCACTTAACAACTGCCTCTCTTAGCAATGGAAATATCCTTCAGCTGTCTTGGAATTAATTCCTTACTCTGCTCCATTCACCTGGTCCCAATATTTGAAGAACAGGAAAAACAATAACAGGAACAAAAGAGAACCATCTGATAAAGCATGCCTTGACCATACTTGAGGAGGCCTCCATGAAGTAACAAGATGGTGGCTCATGTGGTAAGATGCTGGGCTTGCATACCACCAAGGTCGGCAGCTCAGCGGTTCAATTCCTGAGAGTGATTAAAACCGTCTCCTGCTTGGGCAGGGGGTTAGACTCAATGACATACAAGGTCCCTTCCAACTCTGTTAATATATTATATTATATTATATTATATTATATTATATTATATTATATTATATTATATTATATCATATCATATCATATCATATCATATCATATCATTGGTAGTGATACCTGATCAAACTTCTTTATAGGGGTGTCACTTTATATTATATATTATATTATATTATTATATTGATAATATTACAATACAATATTATAAACTATGCATGTAATTCTGTATATATATATGCCTGAGTTCCTCCTGCAATTTATAATTAGAGGTGATATCTCTGGTTTGTTATGAGATTGAAATACCATAAACAAAAAGAATGAGAGAGTGCTTACTTAAAATTTCAGAAAAGTATTTTAATTCTGGCATAACATCAAATTTATTTATTAATCAAATTTCTAGGCCACCCAACTCCCATAGGACTCTGGGCGGCTAAATGACACATCACTTGTCTGTTCTTGACAATCTAGAGTGGGAAATATTGTATTTTCCTTCTGAGAGGGGGCAATTCTCTATATAGATAAATAGCAGAGATTAGCTCCTAAATTGACTAAGTTTGAATGCCTTTCATAGTCAAAGGTGTGGCTACAAGGCCTGGAGGCCCATGATCCAGAGCAGGCTAAAGCCTGCCTTGCAAAGCTAATCCATTAGGGAACCAGACAATGCCAGTTCCCTTCTTATCTCAGCAATGATAAAGTCTTGAGGAAAGGAGAAAAGAGTTTGAACTTTGTTGAAAGGTCAGCAAAATGCACCATATGGAATAAAAGGACTTAGGTTCTAAACCATATGCAGGTTGTGGCATATCTGTTAATAGATATCCAGGATGCAGCTAAATAGGTATTTCACATATTATTTTCTAGAAGAAGTTATTCCTCAAGTCTACTTTCTTCCCTCACAACTTGTTCACTTGCCATTTACAATTCTGTTGTGAATCTCCTATGATTCTGCATGTATCCAATATGAGCTGCAAGATTTGTTAGAAATTGTAATGTCCTATATCAATAGTTTTATATGGCTTCTGAAATATTTCATGTTATGGTGTCCAAATGATCATATGCTTGGTACATTGTATAATTGATTTTTTAAAAATACCTGCAAAACAGACTTTCCCAATATTGTACAGTATTATTATTGCATTTAGATGTACAATGTATATCTAATATCACACATGATACAAGATCAACATGATAAAACTTGCTGGGCTAAACTTCAAGGGATAATCTGATTTTAAATGGCATTAAGTGAGTTACTGTTTTATACACACAAAACACACACATTAGCATGAAGACAAATACTAATATGATGAAGTAGGGGGGGAAAACCCATCAAGAAATAAAATCTGAAAAGTCGGGGCGGGGGAGGAAAAACTGATATTTCTTGGGGAGACACATAGTTTTAAGAGCAGGGCAATTATTGTTTTATTTAGATGATTACGATGCTACAGTAATAGACCTCATAATATTTAATAGTAGCTTTGTAGTAGTGGTCCTAGTTGACCGGATATTGTACAGGACAATGTAAGCTGTCACCCTTCAAAGAGCAGTAAATGACTGAGAACATTTAGGTTGCTGGACCTGATGAATCATCAATTTCCCACATACTCTAAAACTGGCTTTCTTTGATTCAGTTCAGCCATAAAATCCATTCTCTTTTCTGTCCTCAGAACACAAAACTCTGTATTAGAAAAGCTAACATGTACGTCTATAATATCCTGCTAAACAAAAATACTAGATTTGCAGATCCAGGCATGGTTTATAATTGTTATTTATTTATGGCTTTGCACACCCCAACCTTCTCTGTTTTAGAGTGGTCTTATTCGTTCATTCATTCATTCGACTTATAAAGACATGACTCTGGGTGGCTAACAAAATGTTAAAAGCATGTAACACTCCACATAAAACACATAGTAGCCAGGAAAAGTTAAAGAAGCAACAATCAGACATTCAGCTTAACCAACAAGCAGGCTTCATCACATACTCTCAAGCACAGGGCTAAGTCTTCAGGATCCTACAAAAGGTCAAAATTCTTTATAAAAATATATTTTTTAAACCTGATGCATCCCATGGAGGCTTAGCTTCATGCAATAAAAGGGGAGGATAAAGCAGGGTTTTTCAAACTGCATTCCAACATAACTTTATGTAACTTCATAAAGTCTGGGAGAAATGAAAGGCAAGAAACAAAATTATTCAAATGCAACCAGTTTTCCATCACTAGAGCTTTGTCTCTTGATCAGGAATCCTTTTTTCTTTATCAGGTTCTGCAGTCTGAAAACCTCTGGGCTGCAAGTATCAGACTTAGGTAGCTCTTGTTTAGTGATCACAATTTGCACCAGCAAGTTGGTTGTTAACTGAAGCAGTCACTAAGTGAAATCATGAGTGTGCTTTTGATCTTACTTCACCTTTCCTTTACAGACTTGTGGAGGTTGAAAATGCAAGGATTGGTCATGAAATTACTTTTTCATCATCATTGTAACTACAGTCACTAAACAAGGCAGTTTGCTTTAAATCAAAATACAAAAATGAAATTCTTCTTTTACTATCTTACTGTAGCTTTCTTAGTCTATAGAAATATATTTTCCTCTTCTCTAAGACCAACTGAAATAGAAATGCTAATTTTAAACCACTCCTAGTGTTTAAAAATAAGTTAGTTTTCCACGTTATGAAGTCAAGTAGCATTTGCTAAGTAGAGTTTTTTTTTTAATTCCTTGAAGCTGAGCACACTAATAAAAATGCCACAATAAAGCCATCCCTCTGTAGACTTTCTTGTCATGTTCTTGAATGAAGTTGAAAGGCTTTCTTTTCACCATAATGGCACTACAAGGACAACCTTAAATTTCTAGCTTAAAACAAGTTCAGCATCTAATGTTGATACAGAATATTCCTCTCTCTCTCTCTCTCCCAAATGCAGCTGTAACATTTTAGACCCTACAAACTCTATATAATTTTAATATCTTTGCATACTCACTAGATATGACTTTCCGCCGAGCCGTGAAGACCTGGCTGTGCCAACGGGCTTGGGGTGATGCTACCTGAGGGGAGGGTTGTGGCTGTTAAGGGTGTTAAGAGCTGCAAGAAGTTTAAAGTTCTTGAGCTTTAGTCTGTTAAGGTGTAAGTTTTATAGTTTTATATTTTTAGATATTGTTTTTATGATAGTTTTTATTATATAGATTGTTGTATTGTACGCCGCCCGGAGTCCTCTGGGAGTGGGGCGTCTTATAAATACTAATAATAAATAAATAAATAAACAAACAAACAAACAAACAATGCCATCTCTTAGGAACCCAGAAGCATGCCTTCTCTATAGCAGTGCCTGCCCTCTGAACAAGGTTCTCCCTGAGATCTCATTGCTCCCCTCTCTGCTGTTGTTTTAAATTAAAAATGAACATTTAAATGTTCAGTTGACTGAGTTTCATGTTTAATGAATAAAAGATAATAACAACAACAATAATAATAATAAATTCCCATATCAACCATCAGTGCCAATCAATGATATCTGTAATACATTTTTAAATGTTGTTGACTGAGTTTCACGTTTAATGAATAAAAGAGATAAATTCCAAATCGTCATTTGGAACACAATACACCATATATTACAGTTGTTGAAAACCGAAGCGCACAATTTATTGATATCGTGTACCAGGAGACGCCAGAGTTGAAGAAAAAGAACTGGAAAAAAATCACAAAATATCGCAACCTGGCCAAGAAACTACACGATTATGAATGAAACATGTAACAGTGTACCCATTGTCTTGGTACCATGTTCAAGAATTTTAGAAAATACATCAAGAAATTGCAGCTTCCTGCAATAACACCAGCAGAACTGCAAAAGACTGCGCTACTCGGAACATCAT
>JANHJO010010807.1:24997-36395 GCA_032468235.1 Pseudoxyrhopus heterurus
CATTGTAAACCGCTTAGAGAGGGTTGCAAGCCCTGATAGGCGGTATATAAATACAGTGCTATTGCTATTGCCATCATAAATCCAGAGCAGAAGGCAGCAACTAATATATCTGAAGCTTCTTCTGTTACATAGACTTTCTAGAAATGGTGTAATTTATTTACTTCAGATGTTTCAGTTTTCTGTATACATTAGACTGAAACATGGCAGAAATAGACTCAGTTGCTGTTACAGTGATTGTACCACCCAACTGTTGTATTAGCTGTTTTGATGGCATCCGTTCATTAAAGCTGCTCAGGCTTTTCATGTTGAAAAAAATTTGAAGAAACAAACTACATATTTATATGTCCAGGTCTCCATCACCTATTCATATTTCTATTGTTTCAGATCTACATTTGTAAACCATCTTATTTTCAGGCAGTGTAGAAAAAATAGAGTAGGTTACCCATCTTTACCTAGTCCGTCTGTATTTTGCATTGCTTACCTCAAAAGGAAATAAGGTGATGAAGATGGATGGATGGATGGATGGAATTACTTCTATATCCTTTTTAATACTTCTTGTATTTTTGTCTATGCCATTTATCATCCTAACCTATTCTAGTTATCTATTTCTCATCTGTAAATAACCTTATTAAGTATTTGTGTTACTACCTTATTGTTTATCCAGAAAACAAAAATGCACCTGGGAAAGATAAATTACAAATATGTCTAATGGAAATGTTCTACAGGGGTAAAAGATAAGAGTATTCATTGAGTCTATCCCTTTTTTCAGTGTAGGAAAATCAACTAAAGCATTCCTGACAGATATAGTCTCTGCTTCAGCACATCCCATGAAGAGGAATGTACCACCTCATAGTTGGTTGTCCTTTTTAACTACTGAGGCCAGTAGATTATTTTCTAACGTTCATTGAGAACTTAAATCCCTAATTCTGTGCCTTGCATGCTAGGATGATGGAGGACAGGATTTGGCCTTCTTCTTTATGGCATCCTTTCAGGTATTTGAAGAGTACTGTCATATCTCACCTCAAAGCTAAACAGGTCCAGCTCTTTCAGTCATAGGATTATTTTCAACAATGAATTCCTTCCATGTTCTTTGAACCAGTCTGCAATTTGGAAGTTTTATTTTTGCTGGCAGCAACTAAAATTGTCTTTGATGCAACCATATACTCTATTGATTCTTACTCCAGTTGGAATCAATTATGATTCAAAGTTAATTTCAGACGTCCTAGTGCAAAAATGAGAAAATTCCAGGTGTTTATAACTTGGGAAAGTTACACACATTTCCAAAATAGTTTTTCATGTGTTTTTATTTAATTTCATTCTTCCCACCCACCCTTTTTTTTTTAATACAGCTGAATATTGGATAAGCATTCCCTCCAATTCTTCATGCCAAAACATTAGGTAAAAATGGTGACTAGAACGTGGCTGAGGACTTAATAGTGTTGCACTCTAATCAACCCCTTCTCTGAATTGATTACCAACCACTATTTGAGTGATTCATTAACTAATACCCTGATTTCTTTTTCTTCATTGTTTTGAACATACCTGAAGAATCTTGTCATTCTTGATACAACCCAAACTCATTAGTCTTCATCTTTCTTATCCATCTTGTTACAGATGAGTCTTATTTGGTAACCTTCCACTTTCTTCCCATTGTCTGATGTGCCCTTTTTATGTTTTCAGATCTTCACAAACCTTTTTGTTAACCTAGCTTCACCTCCATTTTTTCTTCATTGAATTTACTTGCAGTTGGGTTTTAAGTTTTTTTTTTTTTTAGGAACTCATACCAGTTTGTGACTGATGCAAAACTGGGAAAACTAAAGATGGAGAACATATTTATAATTTCTTTTTCATTCAAGATCAGCTCATAACGAGATGGAAAGAAAATTTGTGAAACCAATCCCATATTGCCACTTGAGATGACCATTTCATTTTGCCTAACCATTCTTTATTATTGAATCTAATGTCATCTTTTGTATTTCTTTGGAAATGTCTAGTTGATGTTTTAAAGCTTAGCAATATTCTAAACTTCGAAATAACTAAATTTGTAACAGCTGTATTCACCTAACACATCAAGCCATGGTCCCATTCTAATCGAATCCTTACCTCCATCATTGTTGAATATCCTAGATCAGGGATGTCAAACTTGCACCCCGCGGGCCAGATGTGTCACACACTGGCCACACCCATATCTGGTTTACCGAAGGGGGAAAAAGTCACGATACATTACGTGATGATGCTGTGACAATGCGAGTTTGACACCCCTGTCCTAGATCATATCCATGGCAAAAAGTGTGTCAGGAAAGATGGAAAAAATGCAATTAGTCTGCAGAAGAAAGGATTCATGAGCAACTTCTAGACTTATATTTGTATCATCTTCTTGGAAGATCTCACCAACCAGGGAGAATGGGGATCCAGATGTAGGTAGTCTACATTTGCATAGAATTATGTCAATTTCCTTAGAAGTCATCTGCTTAAAGTCCTCCCAGATAACCTTGCAAGTTATATTCATCACCTCTATGGGACCTGTCCAGCTGAGAACAAATTCTGAGCAAGTCTAAGTGACCTTATCTTCCAGATGTCTAGAAAATTCCTCATAGCCTCCCTTTTCTTTCTAGCTATGTTCACTCAATGGGATCTTTAAAGGGGCTGTTGGGTACAATTCTGCAGATGTAGTAACAACAGTTTATCAATATTTAGGCTGAAACCTGAGCTTTTTCTGATGGGCGAGATTAATTTTCCACCAGCATCCTTCTGAGTGTTTTCTCTGCTGCTTCATCACCCTGAACTTCTCTGTTCACCAGGAAGTTCCCTTGGATTGTAGAGCTGGGAGAGGCCACATAGCACAAAGCCACTAATGCCCTGTTTTTCTAGTGGGCAACTGGACTGCCCATTAGAGCTTTGGGAAGAGCCTCAATCACTCTTTAAAATCAAGTAATGCCTTAAATGCCTAGAGAAAACTGATCAAATGGGATCTTCTTGTGGAAGTTGGTAGCACCCGTCAGTTCCAAAGCAATCAGAGCATGATTCAACTATGACAAGGACAGGTGTTAATACCCTTAGTCTTAGATCATATCACATCTGTCCTCAAATGAAAAATGTTAGGTGTTGTAGTCTTCCATGTGTCAAGCTGTCAATGACACGATTCATATCTATGTTTGTCATGGTGGCAATGACCTCTTAGGCGGCCTCTTAACCCCTTTCCACAAAGGAAGGCAAATTAAAATCTCCCAGCTCTTTTAAGTCTGAGAAATTCTACCACCCTTTGAGGAACTCCAAAAGGTTTCAACATACCAGGTAGGGATGATGTTACAGTAGAGCAGTCCCAACCTGTCTCTAGAGTTCAGTATTAACAAGGCATTATGTACAGTTATCTGCAGGACAGGCTCCTAAATGCTGTCAGTATCCTGAATGACAATAGCTATTCCATCTGAAATCCAAATGATCATTGCCTCAGAGAAGTTCTCTTTCTTTCATTTAGGCTCTGTAATTAAACTTGCAATGAGAAGGGATCTTGATCAAAAGTTGTTTTGTTACATTAAAATATTTGTACAGAAATATGCAATCTACTTTGTTAGGGGTATCAAGAGATAATTAAACATAGGTGTAATTTTATCTTCCAGGAAAAGCACCTGAACTTTAAATTTAATTGCCATCATTTTCTATATGACTGAGAATTTACTTCCTAACAAAGCAAATATTTTAAAATCTGTTTAGCATAAACAGAATATAATTGATAACTCTTTTCTAGGGGTAACTTTTCTATTACAGGTATCTACTGTAGGTTGTGTGTGGATTTATGATTGCTGTTTAAAATAGCAGAAAAGCAATTTCAGTGTTTTGTAAAAGCATATTCATTTATCTTCCCAGGGGCTCCTCCAGAAGCAGAAAGAACTGGAGACATGCCTCATTCCAAATCTTATGTCTCAAGAAGAAAACTTTATTTTACCGCTTTAAGAATTTCAGCTATGATAAATGGATGTTTTGCTGTGTTGGCACTTTATACTGTAATTATGAAACAAGTCTGTAGAATATGGACTTTTGTATATTTAGGATAAACTTCCAGTAATGAAGAATTTTATTTCACATGAAACTATATGATAATGTGACTTGTTTACACAGTATTTGTATACCTAATTTAAATTTTATGTGAGTAATTAGCATGAGAAATAAAATACTTGAATTTTCAATATCCATGGCTACCTGAGTTTCATTTTAATTGACAACTTTAATTGTTGTTCCTATAAAAATCTTACTTAAATAATTTTAAACATACAGCAGTTTTGTGTTTATATGGAGTTAATAAACAACAGCATAAAGAACTCCTAGTGTCAGCCTTGGAAGCCATATTTCGCTTGGAAGCTTTGAGGTTGCCACATTTAGTGCCTGGGAATTTGGGAGGGGGGATTTTCTAGTGAGTAGAACATTAGACTCAATAACATTCTTTCTTAGAAGTCAAGGACATGTTACCCTGCATCTGGAGAGGAATGTCTGGAGGAATGTCTCCAGTTGGGACGACGTTTGATTGGGCCATGTGATGGACTGATGGGTATAGGGGATGGATCTTTGAATTTCTCTTCGGGAAGGGAAAACCCGGAACTCTTAGATTCAGGCCTTCCCAGATGTGCCAATATGACAACTCTAATAAAATGAAACTTTGAGGAAATGCTTGTCTCAGAATTTATTGGAGTTTGTTAGTTGGAACGCTGACATTAACCCGAATCTCTAAATCTTCAAGCAGCTCCCCGATAACTGGGGTCCTCAGCCCCCGAACGCCGAACTGCTGACTGGGCAGCGTAAAGACTCAGGGAAGATGGAAGAGAAGGGGACGGCCAAAGAGGGAGCTGTGGGAGATGACACAGGAACATTTGTCGAAACCCTGTATTCTCCCTCTGAGGAAGTGGTGCAAAGCCATTGAAGCTGCTGAAGCAAAACAACTACAAGGCGCTCGACCCAAGGAGCCAGAGTCCTGGAGAAACTGTTAGGCTGACCCAGCTTCGGAGATGGGACCTGTGATGAAACCACCTGGACACCGACCAGGGACCAATCCATTGAGGTCAGCCCACGGTCCTGAATGGAGAGAGAAGAGACCTTTCAGGTCAAATAACTCCCAGGATTGGAGCCTGTTGCCTCCCTCGCGGAGCCAATCTTTGACAGGTCTCCCGGAACACTTCAAACGTCTCAAAGTGAGCAGTTGTGCCCTGAGAACCCAAGTCGGCCAGCCGAGGTGGATCCTGACATAACCCATGTTCACATTTCCCGATCCAGAGTCAGCAAGTGGGCATAGTGTCACGATGGCATCCTTCTATTCAGCCAGAGAGAGGAGAGCCTAGCCAATTCATGCAGCCCAGCCTGCAGGAGAGGTACAGCAGCTGCTGCCCGCAGTTGGAGTCCTACAGCGACCAGCCACCCCTCCTCGCCAGCCGGGTTTTACGTTGCCTCCCGCTGAGTATATTCCCCCTGGTTGGGGTTTCTATCCTGGCCAGGGGTGGGTGCAATACCAGTGGAGGCCAGCACCGTTTGTGCCACCAGTTCCTGCCCTGCCAGCACAAATTGTGCCACCAGTTCCTGGCCCCCAACCAGTTCCAGCCCAGCATCAGTGCAGCAACAGGTCCCTGCCCTGCCCCAGTTGCTCCAGCAGCGCCTCCAGCTGAGCTGCCAGTCCATCCAGCTCCAGCGTGGCTGCCAAGGTTCAGGGCAAACTTTGATGGGACCCCAGGAAATTTGGCATACTTCCTCAACCGAGTTTGGTCATACATCGATCAGTATGGAAACCAGTACCAGTCAGACTGTGACCTAATCTTGGCAATTGCAGAAGGAATGAATGAAGGTGATGCTGCTGACTGGATAGCTCAGCTACACGATGAAGGGGCTGCAGAAATAAGACGATGCCAGTGGATTCGTCCAATTGCTCCGAGCCAGATTTAAAGACACTGACCGTAGAAATGAGAACAAAGCCATCATAAAAACAATGAAGCAAGAATCGCCACCCTAAGGAGTTTGTCTGGGAATTCAGAAGAGTGGCCAGGAACCTTAGACACTGGCCTGAGCAAATACTTATCCATTACTTCAAGAAAGCCATTGACCCAGAGATCAGAAAAGCGTGTGGCATCAGAGGAGTACCCAACCGACTGCAAGACTGGTACACTATGGCTGTGGCGATGGACCGGGAGATCAATCCGCACTATAAGCCCACAACAGAAAAACAAGTTAGAAGACCTCTGGGCCGACGGACCCTGGCGAAGCCTCCCAAGCCGCCTGCTCCACAAACGGGCACAATTAAATGCTACCGCTGCGGTCAATTGGTCACCGGGTGTTGTGTCTCATGCCCAAAACACACAGATCAGGATCAGTTCTTAAGAGGACAGCGTCTTTATTGTGCAAAAGCCCCAAAAGTCCATTCTATTTAGAAGCAGAGAAATATTTCAAATTGCCAGAAGCCTCTGGCAAGTTTCCACAGTTTTCTGGGCAAAATGCCAGTGATTAGGAGAATAAACACTCCCATTAAGTCACGGTCCAAACCTCACAATGAAGTCTTTTCACAGAGAATTGTAGAGCTGACACTTGAACAGGAAGGCTACGAACCAGAACAAACCACGATACAAATACACGAACTCCACACTATACTGGACTCTCTCCAAACTGCTCAGTTGTTCTCTGCTAGGAGCTGTTCCCAAAAACACCCCTTTTAACTCCTCTAGGGTGTGGTCAATTACCTGTCAGCTGTAGCTCGACCTCTTCCCCTCCTACGTTGCTGCCGTTGCTGCTGTCTCGTGAGTTGCCGCCGAGTTCTTGCATCAGCCAGGGCCTCCTCCCCACTGCTATCAGAAATCATCGGCTCCTGATAGCTTGTGGCATAGTGTCAGCATCTGGCATAGTGTCAACAGCCGATTCCTCCCTTCCTCCAACACTGACTCCACATCTCCCTCGGAGTCGGAATTAACTGCCAGATCACCAGCACGCTGAGGAACTACAACACTGGGCGTCAGAATGGCTAGCCCTTGCACCCATCCTGCAACTTCAGCCAGCTACGGCGACCAGAAGAACCACCCCAAGGAAGCCACCAGACACAAGCAAATTTGCCTGGCAAGCCGTAGAGATCAAATTGGTAGCACCAGAGACTGGGGTGCAGGGTGAACTAGAAGTGATAGACACAGGCTGCACCAGGTGCCTAATTGATTTCCCCATTGAACAATTAGGAATAAAAACAAGGCCCTTAGCGCAACCCAATTCATTTTGAGCAAGTGGATGGGTCATTAATTGGTGGAGCCCCTGCCACCCCCAGGTCACAGCTTGTTAGGCTCAAAATGGGACAACACAAGGAGCTTATACGGTTTGTTGTAGCCCCAAAAATGACAGAATCCATCATATTGGGACTTGCCTGGCTTGACAGGTGCGCCCCTACAATCACATGGGAAGATGGTTACAGGAAGATCATAATAGGCATTGGCCCACTGCCACCTGTCCCTCCCGATAGGGACCAGCGACCAATTAGCCCCCAACTGTCCGAAGCAGCAGCCACCGCCGCAGAGCCATTGCCAGGCAACCCTTCAGTCCCTAAAGAATACAGAGACTTGGCCGGCGCTTTTAGTGAACAAGAATGCAATATCCTCCCTCCTCACCGCCAGACTGACTGCAATTGAAATCGAGCCGGGAGCCAAGTTACCAAAGCCAAAAATCTACTCCATGACACCTGCGGAAATGACTGAATTGGGAAAGTACATTGACACAGACTTAACCAGAGGCTTCATAGAGCCCAAAAAAAATCTAAAGTAGCTGCCCCAGTGCTGTTTAAAGAAAAAAAAGATTGGGGGGAATGAGGCTTTGCGTTGATTTCTGTGGAATAAATGCTACGTGTGTGCAAAACACCTATCCACTCCCCGTCATGAAGGACAAAATACTTACCAAGCTGGACCTAAGAGAAGCTTATTACAGAGTGTGAATTTGGGAGGGGGATGAATGGAAGACAGTTTTCAACTGTCCATTAGGGAGTTTTCAATTTTGAGTTATGCCTTTTGGGCTTCAAGGAGCTCCCACAGTCTTTATGCAGTTAATCAATGAAGTGTTGCATGAGTATTTATATAATGGAGTCCTAGTTTATCTGTACAACATTCTTGTATTGAGCAAAACGATAGAAGAGCATGTCAAACTAGTGCAGCAAGCACTGAAAAAAACTCCTAGCCGCAAAACTCTATGTGAAGCTGTCAAAATGCAAATTCCATAAGACCTCCTTAGACTACCTGGGCTACCGAATGTCAAATGAGGGATTGAGATGGATTCTGGAAAAGTGAGAGCTGTGCTGGACTGGCAAGCCCCTCACACTCACAAACAGCTCAAAAGCTTCCTAGGTTTCGCCAACTTCTACAGACAATTTATTCCAGACTTTGCGGAAATAGCCCTTCCTTTCACAGAGTTGCTGAAAACTGGGCCCCCTCTCACGAAACCAAAGCCAACTCAGCCACTAGCTTGGACAACTGACCGTCAAAAAGTTTTGAGAATTTAAAACGCCTTTTTGCAAAAGAGCCTATTCACCAGCATCCGGACCCCAACAGGCCTTTTATCATTCAAGCGGATGCCAGTGATGTGGCTGTGGCCGCTCTCCTCCTCCAAAATAACCCCCAAGGTCAGGTGCTGCCTGTGCGTATATATCTAAAAAACTAACAGAGACAGAGCGAAGGTGGGCTGTTGGGAAAAGGAAGCTTTTGCAGTCCAATGGGCTCTCCTTTTCTGGAGGCACTTTCTAGAAGGGGCTAAGGAGTCGTTCAAGGTATGGACTCATCATAAAAACCTTGAAGCCCCAAGAACTCCCTGGAAGTTTTCCCCTAAACAAGTTCACTGGGTTCAGTACTTTAAACGTTTTAATTTCGATTTAAATACATCCCAGGGAGGAAGAATATACTGGCTGACGCGCTGTCAAGAAAATCCCAATATGACAGCCGCCAAGGAATTGTCCATGCAATGGTTTCAGAAAACCAACTTGCAGCCCAAGCCATCACTAGAGCTCAAGCCAAACATTGAACCAACTCCCCTGAGGACAAACTAACCACGGACCTAAAGGCAGCACTTTTAACTGACCAGTGGTTTACAGAAAACCAAGAGGACCTAACCTTAAGGGATGGGTTGCCATGGAAAGGATCCAAATTATATGTGCCAGCAACTTGATACTGTTAATACTTCGCCAGAGTCACGACTCTCGACTAGGTGGCCACTTTGGATTTTTACAAACTCTCCATCTAACGAGAAGGCAATTTTGATGGCCAAAAATGAAATTCGATGTTGAGGACTATGTCAGTTGTTCTATTTGTGCCACCATGAAAAGGAGACCAGGAAAACTGCCTGGGCTCCTCCAACAAGTGGCAGAGCCTACTAGACCCTGGGAGGAAAGTGCCATAGACTTTATAGCTGAACTCCCAGAAAGTGGAGGTCACACGGTGATTTGGACTGTAACTGACTTATTCTCCAAGCAAGCCCATTTCATCGCTTGCTCTGGACTACCCTCAGCTAAAAAGCTAGCTAAGATGTTCGTGAAGCAAATATACCGGCTTCAGAGTGCTACAGCGAATAATATCCGACAGAGGCGTCCAATTCACTGCAAAGTTTTAGAAGGAATTCCCGAGATCTATTGGATCATCCCAAGGACTTAGCTCTGCTTTTCATCCAGCTACAAACGGATTGGCAAAACGTTCGAACGCTATGGTGGAACAATATCTCAGATGTTATGTGGATTACCATCAAGAAAATTGGGCGCACTTATTGCCATTTGCAGAAGTGGCTTATAACAATGCAGTGCACAGTAGTACAGGATTAACTCCTTTTCAAGTCACAACTGGCATGGAATTTGTTCCCATGCCAGAATTGCCCATAGAGCCACCCTCTCTTCCATGTCCTTAACAGAATGGAGTCATTAAGAAAGGGCTGGGAAAGTACAAAGAAAGACCTAGCTGAAGCAGCTGAAGCATATAAAAAGCAGGCTGATAAACATCAGTCTCTCCAACCCCCCTCCCGGGTGGGAGACCAGGTTTATTTGTCAACCAAATACTTTCGATTAAGGCTGCCTAGTAAGAAATTAGGACCAAAGTTTTTAGGACCTTTCCCTATAGTGAAAGTGATAAATCCGGTGACTGTTCAACTCAGCCTCCCTCAAATACTAGGGAAAATACACCCCATCTTTCACAGTAGTTTATTAAAACCTGCTGTCAGTTCAAGGTTAAGTCCTCATGCACCTGCTCCCCCCAAACCAATTGTCATACAAGGGGAAACTCATTATGAGGTGAAAAAAAATTTGGATTCTAGATTGTACAAAGGCAGGTTACAGTATTTAATACATTGGAAGGGGTAACCTTTATCTGAAGCTACTTGGGTAAAAAATTGGGATCTTAAAGCAGATAGGTTAGTAAAACAATTTCATGATAAATTTCCAGACAACCCAAAAGGTCCTCCTGGTGGGGGAGAGGTGGTTAATATTGTTGGTTGCTGATGAAATTAACCCCCTAATATTTCTTGTTCCAGGACATGATTTTCTCCTGAGGGGGGAAGCCATATTTCACTTGGAAGCTTCAAGGCTGCCACATTTAATACCTGGGAATTTGGGAGGGGGATTTCATAGAGAGGTGGAAGATTAGACTCAACAACATTCTTTCTTGGAAAGTCAGGGACATGTTACCCTGCACCTGGAGAGGAGTGTCTGGAAGAATGTCTCCAGTTGGGATGACCTTTTGATTGGGCCATGTGATGGATTGGTGGGTGGAGGGGATGTAACTTTGAATTTCTTTTGGAGAGGGAAAACCCAGAATTCTCAGATTCGGGTCTTTCCAGATGTGCCAATATGACAACTCTAATAAAATGGAACTTTTAGGAAAGCTTGTCTTGGAGTTTATTGTTTGGAGTTTGTTAGTTGGAACACTGACACATTGCTAACGGGCAGCAGCTACTCCCAAACCTCACCTGGAGCCCCCTGGTCAACTTGCTGCAGCTGTGGCTCACCTCCCCCAACCTCAGCCTGTCACTGGTCCAATCGACCCAGCTGAGGTGCTTATCAGACTAGTATTCTCTGAGTCCCAATCCTGACCAATACTCAGCTCCACACTTTCCCTTGCACACTCAAACTCACCCTCCTCCTCTGAACTCACATTTGAAGAGGAGTCTGGAGGTGGATCCATGATAAGTGGATAATATACTCCATTCTCCATACTACACCTCCATGATAATCCATGGATGTGGTAGATTTTAGAAGAAACCCTCCTATACAACCACCTCTTACAATACTAGACAACACAGTATCAACAGTAGAGACTTCCAAGTTTCTAGGTTCTATCATATCTCAGGACTTAAAATGGACATCTAACATCAAAAACATCATCAAAAAAGCACAACAAAGAATGTTCTTTCTGCACCAACTCAG
>JANHJO010010807.1:36495-49262 GCA_032468235.1 Pseudoxyrhopus heterurus
CAACAATCTGGGTTCTCATTTTACCGACCTCAGAAGGATGGAAGGCTGAGTCAACCTTGGAGCTGGTGGGATTCGATATCTCTACTTTCTGCACTGAATATTTATTGTAGAAGAATAGAATTCATGGCAAGTTGCTTCAATTAATTCCTTCTCTTAAACATTAATCACTTATTAAAATCATGGCTTAGCATTTAATCTGAATCAAACATTAAAGTGATTGCCACACCAATTACAATTAGAAATGAATAAAATAACATAAACCCACTTTTGATTCAGAAATTGAGAAACGTAAGATTTTTCATAAGTTTTTCTTCAGATGGCTTGCAGCTTGCATTCAAAGATTCTGTTGGCAGAGACTCAGTTTTATCTAGTCAGGTTTGGGCAACAAGCCTCTCAATCAATTCCTGTCACAATCAAATGGATCAGCACTAAGTTGATCTAAAAAAAAGTGGACCCTCCACTTGCATGAAAATGCTAGGAATAAAACGAATTCTATATAATTGGTCTATTATTTTACTTTACAAACCTGCATTTTCAGGTGGAACTATATCCAGATAACTCAAATCCTGAAACTCAAATGCTAAATTGCAAATTTAAAAATCAATCATTTGGACAGAGTTCAGTATCTGCAAACTGAAGTTTTAATACAGACTACTTCATTTTAACTATAGCCAACAGAGAGAAAATATCTGGTGTTCAGAAGCTACTGGTATTTTAGCATGCTTTCACAGCACTATTGCATGTATACATTCTTTCTGTAAAAACCAGATTTTAACCAGCCTAACTTTGATTGATCACATGCCATCAATGCTGACTCCTAGCATCCACAAGTATACTTTTCAGCTCAGCTTAGTATGGATTTATAATAGAGGCTATAAAGAGGGGAAACAACGCAAACTTTTCTGCAAAATAATAAAAGGTATAAACATAATCTAAACAATTGTTATCAGATTAAGGCGTGATAAGAAAAATCAAAGTACTTAAATGTTTTTGGTAACAATTATATTTATTTAGAAAACTTATATTGCTGCCTACTCGCACATGGCAACAAGGCAGCTTATAAGGATATAAAAACAGCATATAAAATAAAAAGAAAAATAATAAAATAACCCCACCCTGACAACATATATTGATACTAGCCATTTAATGGGCTCCATCCCGCTATGGGTTCCCCAGGCCTGCTGACAGAACCATGTCTTCAGGGCCTTCTGAAAGCCTTCTGTTTGAGTGGGAGCCAGTCTAACCTCTGGAGGGATTGTGTTCCAGAGAGAAGGAGCCACCATTGAGAAGTCCCCCCTTCTGGGTCCCTTAGGGGACGGGACCCACAACATTCCTTGCCTCCCTGCTCTAGTGGGTCGGGTAGAGGTGACCAGCAAGAGACGGTCCCTCAGATAACCTGGTCCCAAAGCCATGAAGGGCTTTAAAGGTGACAACCAGCAGCTTGAATTGCACCTGGAAGCAAATTGGCAACCAATGCAGTTCTCACAGGTGAAGTGATATATGTGCACACCGAGGTCTGCACAAAACCATGTGGGCCACTGCATTTTGCAGCAACTGGGGCTTCCAGATGCTTTTCAGGGGTATCTCCATGTATAGCATGTTGCAATGGTCAAAGACTGGAGGTGACTAGAGCATGAGTGACCGTGAATAGGGATTGTTGTCCAGGAAAGGGCGTAACTGGTACACAAACTGCAGTTGCACAAAGGACTTCCTGGCCATGACTGCCACCAGATTAGACATTATCCAATGGTGGAATCCAGCGATGGCTTCTTGAGAAGAGGGCGGACCACAGCCTCCTTAAAGTCCTGATGCACTCCTTTAGTGAAGCATTGATCACCGCCAGAGTCCACCCACCTGTCACCTCCTGGGAAGCTTTCACAAGCCAGGAGGGACATGGGTCTAAAGCACAGGTGCTTGCACACACACTCTAGGATCCTATCTACTTCCTCAGGAGCAACAGGGTCAAATTTTAGGTGCCATTTATGGTAAATCAATCCAAAATTAATTCTTCCATGTTATGCATTAATTGCATAGTTATAATGGATAACGGAATACTGTAGATTTCTTGACAGATTTTATATGCAGTTACAAGCAAAACACAGTTCATATCCATAAAGTGTAAGATATAATGGCAGCATTTTATTGTTATGAAATGTTTTAATTCAAAAAAAAAAAAATCCAAATTCAGATATACAAGAATATATTATGACAGTAACTCCACATAGAGCTATTCTTAACTTCCTTGATGTCAATGAAGCCAGATCATTTACATATACGTACATAGAATTGCAAGTTTTCTATAACCTGATTTAGTATTACTATGCTGATAAAAAAGGCTCTGATACCTTGGAATACTAATCAGAGTATTACGTACTTTTAGTAATTACAGAACTTGATGGAAAGAGTTAACTTGATTGATAACGATAAATAACCATCTTGGCTGCATCTATTTCATGGAAACAGATGACACAACAAAATGCAACTTGCTAGTAAGTGCTCTCTGGACAAATTCTTTTATTCATTTCAAAACAAACTGCATCTACTGTTTATTCTAACTAAGGTATGTAACCAAAAATCCAGGATATTCGATGAACTAGAGTTGACTTTAAAGCTGTAGAAAGATTTTATACAAAACATTCACATATGTACATAACAGCTATTTTAAAGAAAAAGTGGTTTGAATGTCCTTTTATACTTTACATTAAAAACAATCCCTTCCCTCTTTTCACATATGGTTCAGGCAAACATTCAAATTACATAAGTTAGATTTCAAGTTGATAATCTTAATTACATGTGAACTACAAAATGTAAAACTTAAGAAGTGCCAACAAACAAGTTCATTCAAGTACAATATATGTTAAAAATATATATATTTATTTCAAACTTCGGATGCTTTATCTGATACAGACTGATCATGATTTAAATAAACATGAAAACATCTGAGATAAGAAACAAGAAATGTTTAGATCAGAGACTAGAAATACTTAATTCACTTTCTTTTCTAAAGTCCGCAAGAAATATTTTTAAAAAAGACATTTCTGCTTGGCTTAATTCTGTTTGGGAAATGGCCTCAAAGAATCACAACTGATATCCCAATTATTGGATGAAGATGAAGAATGGTCCATATCCATGTTCTGACTATAAGCAGTCAGAAAGCAATTTCCACTTTCCTGCTTTTGACTGGCAGATGTAGGGTATGTTGTTCCCAAAAACGTCTGGTGAGTGAGAACATTAAAATGACTGAATTGATGAGGCACACTTAATTGTCTATTGTACAGCTGAAAGCTGAGCGGAATTTGTTCATGTGAATTAGTTCTCTCCCCTTCAGCACAGCAGGTAGTTGAAACAGGAGTAACTGGCTGTATATCTGGCATGTCAATTTTAGAAGTCTCTTCTGTCAGAGAGTAGTGTTGTTCTTCAGAAGACAGCAGTGCATCACTTTGAGAGTTTTGCCTAGAGTCTGTTCCATGTGGTCCTTTGGTCTCTGTCTGAAAATCTTCCAAATGGGAATCACAATTTGAGGCATCATTGCAAACTTCTATTTGTGATGCTTCATCCCCTGAATCCAGAGACATGTCCTCCTCATCCTTTTCATCGTTTTCTATAAGAGCTACATTAAGAAGAGAAAAATCCTACTCTATTGAAATAGAAAGTTTATCTAAAAATACTATGCACTACTCACACCATTTAGGCTTCAGGTCTCAAAGTCGCATATCATTTAAGGCTGGTCTTCTGTCATTTTTGTTCACTTACTCAACACATATATAACCCTCTTGTGAACGTCCGGATATTCCGATGCTAAAAGCTTCTGCGAAATGCGTTCATGCTTACTGTTGGGAAACCCCAACTTCCAGCTCCAAAGGATTTAATGTCAAAACAGCATCTAAAGTTATACAGTAGGTCAGAATTTTGTATGAAAATTACCCATCACAATTACCGACACTCTTACTCACTGCTTGTTTTCTACACTTCAGCTCTGTCATCTTTATCCTAACCTTTACATTTCATGGAGTTTCTTGAATACCCTATCAGACAAATTTCATCTTAAGATGGTATACAACACTATGTCTCTCTTATTTTTACAACGTGTTCTACAGTTTAGAAAGATTACATTCTTTACTTATACTGAAGCATATATACATTAGGTTCCTCATTTCAAGTAATCTAGCTAGCTACATATGAGATAAATTAAACTATATTATTACCTGTTTGTTTTTCATAATCAGTGGGAGAAGGCAGACTTTCTTCACTAACAGAGTTGTGGCAGCCAACTAGACTTTTGAAGTTGTGCATAAAGGAACTCACAGTAGTAACCACTATTCCATTATCAGCATAACTTGCAAAGGTTGACACATTCTTTTCTAAGCAAAAAGGGGGAAATGTTCATTATATGATAATAACATGTTTGTGTAGATATATGTTAAATATATATGAAAATTATAAATTATTTTTTACCTGTCAGAAAGACCACATGCCTTTGCTGAATATTCTGATATTGAAGTTTTATGAGACACTCTAATTCTGGAGTACTTCGTGTTTGAGAATCGCAGCTATGGTATGCCAGAATCTCAACCATGTGTTTCTTTTGATAAGCACTTAGAAGTGCTAGCAAATTCATGGCATTTTTATTTGTTCTATTGGAAGAAAAACAATGTATGATCTGCATTTATATAATGTAAGCATTGTAGATAAAATTAGCAAGCCGATTTTTAATTTTCTACAGAAAAAGCAAAAATTAAGATCATAGACATTGTTTAAAACAAATGCAGACTATTAAATGAAAGCATGGTTTTGAAATATACAAAAAAAAATAACATTTTAGATTTTTACCTTAAGAGGGGTTTTAAAAATGAAAATAGAAAACAATGTTCTCACAATAATTGGGAAATGGTAGCAAAAAAAAGAATTTTAACGAATATAAAGTATGATTGATATAGCTGCTACCAGACCAATTTCAAGTTATCTTTTTTTTAATACAGTAATTCTTGAATACCTAATACATACCTTACAAGCTCCTTTAATTTTTTCTGTATTTTACAGTGGATTTTCCATTGCCACTTTTCATCTGGAGTACTCAACTCTCCAAGAAACTTCAGAAACTCATTAAGTTTATCTAATTTTGAAAACAGAATGTAAACCCTAGCTTATATTGCTTAAAACAGGAATTATATAAATTTGTACAAGATACACAGCAGAATGCTTGAGCACAGCTTTTATTAGTAGCATATTACTAGAACAACTCCAGGAGAAAATTATTGACTTCAAATAAAAATCATGATAGGAAAAATGACTTTCATTTGGAAATGTTAATCTTAATTTTTAAAAATCAATTAAATTTATGAGTCTCCCCATTATGTTAAGTTTAGTTGTGAGGTTTACTGTATCAGTAAGCTAATTTTACAAAGAAATTCAAAAGCAAATAAAGTATTAAAAATTATAGCCAAATGATTTTTATTAGATTGTTTATGCAAATTATATTTCCCCTGTAAAAATATTTTATTAAAACATAGCAATTGTTCAACTGAACTGGCAAATTCCAATATTCTATATTAAGGTTCAAGTACACAGAAACATTTTATCGCTTTCTGGAAGATATTATAAATACTAAAGTATAAAAAAAAGATTACTAACTTTCCCAATTATTTATTTTCTTCTTTCCCTGTTCCCCTGAACCCATCTTTCATGCTAATTTTCATAACAGCATAGTATTACCAGCGTTAGCACTAATACAAAACTGTGATTAATATAAATTAGTATGTGATGGATTGATCTGAGCATGTGAGTCTCTAGTAACTGCTAGAGTCATTACTGATCTACATTCAGGACTGTTCAAAGTTATGACAGCACTGAAAAAGTGGCTTGTGATCTATCCTCAAAGTTATGACCATCACACCACTCTCACAGTCACATGACCACAATTCAGACGCTTAGCAACCGGCTCACATATATGATGGTTGCAGCATCCTGTGGTAGCAATCGGCAACATTTCCAGGAGGTTTCTGACAAGCAAAGGGGAGAGCGAGATTCACTTAACGATTATGGTAAAAATGGTTGTAAAATGGGGTCAGGTCACGTGATGACTCAATAACCACACTATTTAATGACCAAAATTCCAATCCCAATCCCAATTTTGGTTGTAGGTCGAGGACTACCTATAAAGTCATAAGAATAAGTAAATGATGGGCCCAAGGAATCAGGGACATTTCAACTGAGCAACAATAAAAAATAAAGTGGAAATGTCTATGGATTGACAACATTTATTTCTTATTTCTGGACAGCACTTCCACATGAATTGTTTTACAAAAATTTCAATTGCTGAACAATATTTTCTCTACTAGTGAAGATTTTTAAAGTAACATAAGGATTTTTAAAGTAACGTAAGCTTTAGTGAACATGAGCCTTACCAACACTGACAGATTCTGGGTTGAGAACAGATTCATCAGATACAATGAAGCCACCAGAAACAAACAAGTCATTGTAAGTACGATTTTTCACATCATCCAAACTTTCAACACCAGCAAAACTGACACATGGGAGTCTCTTTAACGATACTAAACATGGTATCTATTTAAAGAAAGCAAATAAAAAGAATTAGACACTGGTACATTAAAATAAATTAGTTAAAATTAGACACTTCATTAACAATAGCATTACTTATTTATATTAATATCTTGCATTGATAGTGTATGGCTTATTAGTCTCCTTACGTTTTTAAGGATATATATAAAATAACGAATGTGTGCATAAAACAGAAAAAAAATGATCTCCATATATGCCATTTTTTGCTCTTATCCTCACCCAACCATTTCTGCCCTGGATAATTATGTTTTGTATTTGTTTATTTATTTATTTATTGGGGGAGGGGGGGGACCAACACTTTCAGTCCATATATAGATCAAAATGTCCAAATCCAACGTTTTGCCACAAATTACCCAAAACCAGCTGTTTCTTACAACATTCAACCATAATATATTGTACACATTATGAAAGTCACTGCAGTGTGCTTAAGTGCATTTCATTTACCTTATGAATTAGATGAGCAATATCTTCATTTTGAATAATTACAAGTAATTTATCCAGCTCGGCTCTTCTTCTCAAGAACTGCTCAGGGTGGCACTCTGTATTACCTAATTTAGTAAGATACTCCTAAATAAAGTACAGAAAATGTTAAAGTAATACAATTAATTAATATTAAACCTAAAAGGAAGAATTAGAGATAAACATTCAAAAATGAAATTAAACAAAGTTAGCTACAATGCAGTATTTTTTCACTATCTTTGCAAAGCCTGTTTTAATACGCTATTCTCTGCACATTACATTTTAAACTAAATTGTCCAGCCTACTGCATGCCTTGTAGCATGAAAGCTAACGATATTAAGCAGTTCAGATGTTGGACAAGGACTAGGAAGACCAGTTTTATAAATCTTCCTTTAGTCATAGAAATTCACTGTGAGTTTGACCATTGCTCACTCTTAGCTCACCCTACCTCAGAGACTTGCTACTATGAGAATAAAAAAGAGAACCTTAAGTTCTTGGAGAAAGGTGGGATAAAATTCTTACAAATGCCACATTAAAATATGGCACCTGCACAGTGCATCAACAAAATATCCCTTCATTATTTAAAACATCTGTACAGAAAAACAGATTTTTAAACTTCCTATTTGCTTTAAGCAACTACTATATACCTACTGTACTTTACTGAAAGGATGGGGATTCTAAAATCTATGTGGCCCATGCTTTTTTGTTTGTTTCTCTTGTGTTATTCTCACCCCAGCAAACTATCAATTTACAGATTTCCTGTCAATTTTTAAAATATATGGAAAAAATAGCTATTATTAGCAATAAGCATCACTTCATTAAAATACTCATGTAAAAACGTAAGTCTAGCTTAAGTAAGTCTCACGTACAATTCCTACAATTTTCTGAAACAGATGCACGTAACTGACATACACTCATGTACAAAACTTACCTTTATTTCCTTGCAAAGTAAACTTTCTTGTTCTTCATGAATGTAGAATTTCAGTGTATTTTTTCGTACATCTTCAATAATTTTGAAAATGCTGTCAAACACTTCAGGCCTTAATTGACTAATAAAACCAGCCAGAGCAGGTTGTTTTGCAATATCTGATTTATCTACAGGCTTTGAGGTCTTCTCTGGTTTTGGCAAACAACCAACAGGGGATCCTTTTGGCTCAGCTGTTAACTTTCCCTCTATGTTAGCATTCACCGGCTTGTGTTCTTTTTCTTGCTCTTTTTCTATATCCAAAACCACTGACTGATTCTGCTCGTTAATGGCTGCATCTCCCTCTACACTGCTGCACGGTGGCTCTGAAAGGTGTTCTTCAAAATCATTTGAGGAAGACACAGGCTCCTCCAGGGGCAAATTCAATCCACTGCTGGTAACAGAATTATCAGCTGGTCCAGCGCTTCCAGTATGGGACACATTCTGGACACTATGTGAACATGACGAAGCAACACTGTTGAGCTTTTCACTTAATCTTTCTACATATTTATGGACAGCAATATCTGATGCTTGTAAACATATGAATTCAGAAAGTTTCATAATCCTTTCCTGGGCTGAAAAGACTGGTTTTGATATTCCACTGACATACACAATGTTCTTCTGCTGCAAAATTTCCTGAATCTTGTTGGTAAAGATGTTATACTCTTCTAATATGGCTGTTTCTATTATTCCACTTACTGAATGTTTACTTGAAACATAATTATTTGTTTCATAGTCACATTGTTCTTCGGATTTCATCTCTTGATCTGTGTGTATTTTATCCTCTATTCTTTCTTTCGGTTTGTCTGAAAAGGCACAGTATGCAAATTCATAATCAGAATTTCTTTGCCTGTTTATAATGCGGGGATCATGTTCAGAAACATCCTTTGGTACTGAATAAGCAAACATTTCATCTGGAGACTTCAAGCCTATACAAGAAAAGTTGGTAAATTACCTCTAAAAGATATTAAAAATATGCACTGAATAAGTATATTATCAACATCAATGTATTCTGAGTGTCACTTTAACTGATAAATATTGTAAAAAACCATTCATTATTATAAGCGTATGTCAATATATTGCCCAAAACGTTGAAACATAAGCAACAGCATGTTGGCTTGCAAAGTAGTCTCTGTATTAGATTTTTCACATAAAATATTCCAGACATGGTTGAAATAAAACTGGATTTGTTTGCATTTTTGGCTCACCAGCCAAATTTGCAAAAGTGATCAATGCTATTGATGCCACTAAATAATATGCATTCAGCATAGATACATTCAAGAGAGGCAGCAGAGTCAATACTTTCTCTACTAAAAACACTTATCTGAAAGCCTTGACTGATGAAAGGTTTGGGCAGCGGTTTCTCCTCTCCAAGGTAAGAGGGATAAGAGATTTTCTTTTCTCTTACAATTTGCTGTGTTTGCTGCCAGAGCTGGCTTTTTGGCAGTCTTGCTCCCTGGATTTGAACAGAGGCACTTAGGAATGACCCAAGGTAACTTTTGGACAGCTGTGGACCCACCCAGAAAGGAGAATCTTGAAGATTGCAGCCCCTTGTGGGAGCAGCCAGAAAGTCAATGGCCTTTTTTACATCTCTTCCTACCAGCAATACATTTCTATTGGGATATTGCTCTGATTTTTATGCTTGAAATAGAAATTTAAATTTTAGTTTGAAGACAATTATTATAAGGCAGTCTTTAACTATACAATTATTAAATGATAATGCAAAAAGTTGAAATTGTAAACATTACTATTTTTTACTCTATTAGAAAGAGTCAGATGTTTTTCTCATCTAGGACTTCCCCTTCCCTTTTTTAAAAAAAGAAATTGATCTTTATTTTCATTGTATTTAATGCTGAATAAAGCTTCATAAAACTATCTTTTACAAAAAGACAATATATGGAGCTGTACTCAGAGTCCTCTTGGTGAAACAGTGCAGGAACTATCAGCAACTAAACTTGGGTCTTCTCTGTCATGATTCCTACCCTCTGGAATGGCATTCCACCTCCCCGCCCAGAGATATGTTTTGAAAGTCCATGAAAATCTGGCTGTTCTCCAATGTGTGTGTGTGTGTGTATGATGTATGTATGTATTATATATGTATTTATACACACACACATTGGAGAACAGCTATATTTTATTTGTATGTATGTATATATATGGTGGAAGCAAGAATGTTTTTTGCAAGGAAAGAAAGACATAGAAAAGTGAAAGGTACTGGTGTTTTAACTACTTTCCCTTTCTTTTTATTATATCATGCCCTTAATTTCTTCAGCTATTTCATACTTTTTTGCCAACCTTTCTTATTTCCTTACCCAAAACAAATAGCACAATAGGCATACACACATGTTCACAGTACATTTTTTTCCAGTTAGATATCAGCTACTTTTTCAATATTGTATTTTTGTCTTATAAACCTGTACATTAATAACAATAAATTAAGCCTAATAGATGTATCCTAACTAATTTAGGACACATCTCATGCCCAATTTAACTGCTTATCAACATGTCAATGTCACCACAATTTCATAGTTCCTGTTGCCATAGTACTTAGTGAAACAACCTTATTGTGAAAAAACAGTGAAAAAAGCTTATTAACCCAATGCAATTCCTTCTAATAGTCAATGATCTAGTAGCCAATCTTACACCTATGACTTTATTAGCAAGGCATTTGTATGAGGCAGGGAATGCTAGTTCTATGGCACAAGACAGAATTAGTATCGTCATTTGGTGTTTATCATATTTATCAACTAGGTTAGCACAAATTACTTTTAAAAACCCAAATAGGAAAAATACATAAAAATATAAATCCCTCAATGAATAAAACATTAATCATACCATTTGGATTAATTTGCCACTTTTTATACTAATAGAGAGAGTAAAGAATTAAAGTAACCAGGCTGTCTGCATTTTCTTAGCACCATGAGAAGGAGATAAAGGATTTATTTTACTTTGGTTATTTTATAGAAGAAGGAAAAAAGTAGGCTAGTTACTAATTTTAATTTGAAAGGTAAGAACAGCTTTTGTTGCTTTCTGGATGAAGAAAGCATTCCCTGCCTGATACAAATGCCTTGCTAATAAAGTCATAGGTGTTTGTTGATTTGCAAAAACGGTTCTACTTATTATGTCCCATGGAATGTACTGTCAGACCTTCAAAAGTTGTCCAAAAGTAACTCACAATGGAAGCTTCTCCCCAAAAGAGTACTTTGGGGGAAACTGATGATCAACTCTCAGATGCTGAAAGCTTTCAGGATATTGCATGTGGCCTATCCCAATAGTAGCACTTAATAGTAAAAAGCAGTAAGTTTACATGGAAAAATAAAAACTATTGAACTTCATTAAATCTGATATGACACAGTACAAACATACATGCTGTATAAGCATTCAAATGTAATTTTCCATTAAGATGCTTCCAAGTTAATTTTTGCAAATGTAAATGGTTTTTTTAGTATTTCAACAAATTTTCCTTCAACTTTATAATTATTAACTTAACAGATCACGAGAAGAATCTGCTTAAAAACCAAAAGTTCTTATAAAATTTCCAGCGACAAACTTCTACATAATGTATTTCCAGCAGCTATGGACAGACACAAACATCCAGACACATACACAGAAACATTGCAAACTTCACACATATACTAATAATGGCATAATGAATCTGGGCTGCCAGTAACTGATCAGTAAAGGTAAGTTGGATTAACTTAGAGAAAATGTCATCCTAGAGTGTGGGTACTATCAATAAAACAACTCTAAGCTTGGAATCATTACGAACTGAACATAAATGTTTAATACAGTAAGACTCTTATGAACATCTACACTTAGAGCATTATGTAAAATTCCAAACAGAATACTGTATCTGAAGAAAGATAGTGTAGAGAAGGGTCCCCAGCCTTGGGGTTGCGAATCAGTACCTGTCTGTGGTCTGTTGGGAACCGGGCCATAGAAGTGTTGGGCAAGTACATGAAGTGTTGCACATGCACAGGAGCTAGGTTGCATGTGCAAAACCATCCCCTCCCCTCTGCCACGGCCAATGCTGCCACTGGCAGTCCATGGAGCCAGAAAGGTTAGGGACCACTATTGTAGATCGCAAAAAGGTGCAAAGGAAAGCAATGATGATGATGATAACTCTTATACAAGTAATGAAGAATGTGAAAGCATTTTTTAAAGCAAACGTAAGTAGAAAGGAAGAAATGGCTAGATATAAGGATCAAAATAAATTTCTCTCCCTTCTTCATAAACTTGTAACTGTGCAAGTAGTTCTCACTTAACATCAGTGGCTTAGCCACCCTTTTTTTTTGAAGCTACTTTTGCACACACACTGATGGTTACATGATCGCATTTTGAGCATTTGGTAACCAGCTCACATTTAGATGTTTGCAGCAACTTGTGGTCACATGACCACAATTTTCAGTGGTTTTTTTGCCAGTTTCCAGAGTTTATTCCTGGTCTCAACAATCGCCAAAAAAAGGTCATAAAATCAGGCAGGGACATGTGGTGACCTCCTTCCAACCATAATTCCAGTTTCAATTACAGTTGTAAGTCAAGGAATATCTGTAGTTGTTATTCTAAATGCCGAGAGTTTCAGGACAGATAAAAGGAAGTATTTCTTTATTCAAGCATAATTAAACTGCAATTCAATGTCACCGTTGGTGATGGCCACCAATGTAAAGGGGAACTAAACCTATTAATGTAGAATCAGACTATCAATTGGCCATTAATCTTGAAGGATGCTTACTATCTCCAGGAGCATTGGTAGCATAATTTAAAT